>JAOUQT010308454.1:0-15266 GCA_025769995.1 Xyliphius kryptos | reverse complement strand
ATAATAACAACAACAACAACAACAACAACAATAATAATAATAATAATTATAATATTTGGGCGGCACGGTGTCTTAGTGGTTAGCACGTTCGTCTCTCAGCGTTGGGGGTTCCCGGTTTGAATCCCGATCTGGGTGGAGTTTTCATGTTGTCCCCATGTTCGCATGGGTTTCCTCTGAGATTCCTCTGGGTTCTCCGACTATAAAATATGTTGGTGAACAACATATTGTTTCTGGATTTCTTCCACAGTCCAAAAACAAGGATTCGAGGTAAATTGGCTGCTCTAAATGTCCCCTATATTTTGAGCGTAAGTGTGTGTGTGTAAGTGAATGTTTGCCCAGCGATAGATTGGCGTATCTGCTCAGCACCCTAGATGTTCTCTCTTGGATGCGCAGGGGGAACCCCACCACGACCCTCATAGGGGATTAAGCGGAAGATAATGAATGAATACTGCATGGCTACATAAAAAAAGTAGTAATATACACACAGTATACTTTTCTGAAAAATAGTTAAAATGTTTTAACCTTTATATTAACATATAGATTTGTTCTTTAGAATTTTTGTCTAAATCTAAAAAATATAATCACATATCCATCCATCCATTATCTTACACATTATCCTGTACTAGGGCCGCGGTGGGTATCCCTATGCCCATCCAGGGAAGAACTTTTGGAGCGCTGGGCAGGTACACCCAGGACAATCTATCGCTGGGTACACACTTACTCAAACAGCCACACTTATGCACAAAAAATATAGGGCAATTTAGAACAGCCAATTTACCTTGAATACTTGTTTTATTGTTCACCACAGAGTTTAAAGCTGTTATAGATGATAGTATGTAGTCAGCTTTCAACTGTCAACCGTAATTATATTGCATATACGAATACTCAAATGTACTAAACCTTCCTAAAGCAAAAACCTTTCGAAGTCACAAAAAGCTTAATGCAGCTGCATTAACTAATTTTTTTTTTTATTAATGCAATAAATACTATGAAAAAATCACATGATTAACATTATAATACCACTAGCTCTACTAAAAAATATTGCAACATACTGATTAGTGTTCAGATTTGAGAGCTGGAAGTTCATAGGTTGTATTCTAAGGCAGGGTTTAAAAGATTTGTTTTATTTAGGGCTTGAGAGCAGTCCCTTTGTTAATGTGGGTTTTTTTGTAGTTCTATTTTCCCTCTACAATCCAATGTCAGAGGTCAGATATTTAGACAAAACTAATTTGCACACAATTTAGTGTCTCAAATTCATGTTTTAGTAAAATCAACTAGTCTACAGACATTTGGAAACCACAGAGCCATGGAATAATCTTTATGCTGTGAGACAAGATTATTGCCCTTAATACCATATTTTTTAATAATAAACTATTTTTTTCCCTTTTGCCAGACTATGAAGTAAGGACAAAAGCCTGTTTAATTTCTAGTATTCAGACAAATGACATGTTTTATTTAAGCCATATAGGGTCAGATACAAGAAGGCTGGACATGATCACTGCAAGTGAAGCTGGCAGAGGAGCAGATGTGTGACATGGAAGCCAATGAGGCTGAGAGTGAGCATGACAGAGTCAGGGGATAGAATGAACAGGAGGAGAGTGTAATTAAAGCAGTAGGCAATTAAATGAGAACATAATTCTTCTAAAAAAAATGTGTTACTGTTAAGTTGTTACTATGGGTAACTTTAACATAGTAACCAGGTAACAGTAATCAGTTTTTCTTATGTATACTATGCTGTGGTAGAACTTGACTGGCCCACAGAGTCCTGACTTTAAACCCCATCAAGCACCATAAGATTGAACTAAAACAAAAATTACAAACCAGGCTCTCCCATTAAGTAATTTCCACCAACATTGTATTCTGAGGTTTGCATACTAATTTTGAAAGCTACAAAAACTTCCAAACGCTTTTACAAGTTTAATAGTATTACTACACCTGTCTATTGAGTGTATGTAAACTCAACCAGGTTAGTGGGCAGTCGTAGGCATGTGATTAAAATAACAGCCTTATGACTTGAAAAACTCAGTTTTAATTCCTGGTTCTACCAATTACTATGGCTGCAGTGCTCTTGGGCAATTGTTTCCTGGGTCCCATGTGCAGGGCTGTCCAAGGCTCCAGTCATGTATGCTCACTTCACCAGTGTGTGAATAAGATAAGTTATACGAAAAGATAAGTTATACGATACGTTATACAATAAGATATGCCTTTATTTGTCCCACAATGGTGCAATTCACATCCACAGCAGCAAAGTTGGGATTGTAAAATTGGGAAAGTTAAAAAGCTACATATAGTATATCTATAAACTCTATGAATCCAGAACCCCCAAGAAGCATGCATTTTTTTTTTTTTGTTAATTAAAAAAAGTTTACAAAACATTTTTTACATTTCACGTTATTCTGAGTTTCTTTAAAATTTTAACTAATATTAAGCTCAGAAAATCTGTTAAGATCTTCAAAAAAAAGAACACTGGGTTCTCCACAAAAATTTGAAATAAAGTGTGGGATTGAGCAAAGTTTATGCGTGTCTGTGTGTGTGTATATATATGTATATATATATAACCACTCACACATGAAATATACTCGCTCCAAAATATATCACAGTCAATGGTCAGCTGTATTCAAAGAAAATGGAAATCTTTGTGGAATGACAGCAACTCAGCCACAAAGTGGTAGGCCATGTAAACTGATGGAGCGGGGTCAGCGGATGCCGAAGAGCATAGTGCGAAGAGGTTGCAAACTTTCTGGAGAGTCAATCACTATAGAACTCAAAACTTTATGTGACCTTCAGATTAGCTCAAGAACAGTGTACAGAGAGCTTCATGGAATGGGTTTTAATGGTCGAGCAGCTGCATCCAAGCCATACATCACCAAGTGCAATGCAAATTATCGGATGCAGTGGTGTAAAGCACGCTGACACTGGACTCAAAAGCAGTGGAAACATGTTCTATGGATTGAAGAATCACACTTCTCCATCTGGCAATCTCATCGACCAGTCTAGATTCGGCGGTTGCCAGGAGAACGTTATTTGTCTGACAGTATTGTGGCAAATGTAACGTTTGATGGATAGGGGATTCTGGTGTGGGTTTGTTTCTCAGCAGCTGGTCTTGGCCCCTTAATTCCAGTGAAGGGAACTCTGAATACTTTAGCATGTACCAAGACATTTTGGACAATTCCATGCTCTCATGTTCCATGTGGGAACAGTTTGGAGCTGGGCCCTTCCCCTTCCAACATGACTGTGCACCAGTGCATAAAGACATGGATGGCCAGGCCACTTCAGAACCATGATATGCTTTTTACGGAGCCACTCCTTGAATATCCTGGCTGTGTGCTTTGGGTAATTGTCAATTTGGAAGACGCAGCCATGACCAATCTTCAAAGCTCTAACTGAGGGAAAAAGGAGAACCTTCCATGCCATGCATGACTTTAAACTATGAGGTTTTTGTGTATTACACACAGTACCTTTGGAAACAGTGGTGCCTGCTTTCTTCAGGTCAATGATCAGCTCCTCCCGTGTAGTTTTGGGCTGATTCCTTACCTTTCTTAGGATCATAGATAAGCCACGAGGTGAGATCTTGCATGGAGCCCCAAGGGAGATTGACTGTCATTTTAGCTTCTTCCATTTTCTAATATTTGCTCCAACAGTTGATCTTTTTTCACTAAGCTACTTGGCAATTGCCCCGTAACCCTTTTCAGCCTTGATGAGGTCAACAATTTTGTCTCTGGTGGCTTTGGACAGCTTTTTGGTCTTCGAGGCAGACTAACAGATCTTTAAGGCCAGAATTTTTGCTGATTGGCTGGTAGCAGTAACACGCAAACAAATCATACATTGTGATTTCCAGATAATTTTTTTTTTGATTATGTCTCTCACAGTGGACATTTCAGCTTCCTCCATTATTTTTCTTACTGTTTTTATTTTTACTTATGAGCAACTGTAACATCTGTAATTTCCCCTCAGGGATCAATAAATTATTCTGATTCTGATTCTGGAAGAATGGGCAAAGATTCTCATAAAAACACTGCTCGACCGTGTAGACTGCCTTTCCAGAAGAGTTGAAGCTGTTCTAGCTGCAAAGGGTTTATCAATGTCATATTGAGCCCTATAGATTGGGAATGTGATGTCACTTCAGCTCATTTGAGAGTCAAGACAGGTGAGCAAATACTTTTGGCAATATAGTCTAGGTCCCCTTGTGTCTGTCTTCCTTAATATTTTGTGAATGTGAATTTATAGCTAACTAGTCTTGTTTGTTAAAATAGTAATTAAAAAGCTGATCATATATTCATCCATATCTCTGTTTATTTGACATCAGCTTTTTATTTATTAGCCAGACATTTATTTGTGATCTTCTCCTTTTTTCCAATTATTTATAATATTGGATTTTTAAGAACATGCATTGGTCTTTTACAGACTGTAAAGTCATTCTTTCATGGTGCCATGTTCATGATCATCTTTATAACAACAACAGTGTTTTAAGTAACTGAAATATTATTTTTACATAAACTGATAAAAGTGATACATAGCCATAATGCTATGGTTAGAAAAATATTTAAGTGGTTTGACCCTGTGTTTCTTTTTTTATTATTTTCAAATTAGATTTTCTCACCGTGTCTCTGTTTAACTGAGTTTAAGAGTCATGTTTGCAATAAATACCCACTGATCCCCCCCTAGCAAGCAAGCAAACACACACACACACACACACACACACACACACAATAAAGGATCTTGGGTAGACAGCATTATTGTTTTTTTGCCTTTATATTTATAATGATTTTATTACTTGGGTATTTTACAGCTTGTTCAATCACACTGCCGTAAATTATATATTTGCATCCACATCTTCAATTTAATAGGCTTGATGTGTAAGGGTAATGTTAAAGGGTCATCAGAGTATGTGTAGTGAAGGTGGTTTTGGAAGCCAGGTTAGTTAGTGGTTGAATGATATTTTGAGCTAGCTAGCTACATCATGTTACCCATTTCAAATAAGCTTCAACCGAACGGGAAATTTAGTGTCCTGAGCTGCTTACATTTAATGATCATATGAAAGCACCTCAAACATACAGTTTTTGGTTTCTTGTAATTAAAAAAAGATAAGCATATTTAGCTTGGGTGACCTCTCTTGCTTTGCACATTTTTACCCTTTTCATAGTTTCACCCAATGTAGATTTTAGGAACTTGTCTATATCTGTGCGTTCTGGTGGTAATGGAGAATGTAATGTAATAAACAATGCATTATGTTATGGGGACTAAAATTAATTCGAAATCTTCCGCTTATTCCTTTATGAGGGCCACGGGGGGTTCCCCATGCCCATCCAGGGGAGAATGTCTCGGGCGCTGGGCAGATTCACCCAGGACAGGGCGCCAATCCATCGCTGACTTACTATACAGGGCAATTTAAAGCAATCAATTTACCTTCATGTTTTTGGGATGTGGGAGAAAACCGGAGAACCCGGAGGAAACCCACGCAGACACGGGGAGAATATGCAAACTCCACCCAGATGGGGATTCGAATCGGGAATCCCCAGCGCTGAGAGGCGAATGTGCTAACCACTAAGCCACTGTGCAGCCAAATCTTATACTAATAGGTAAAAAATATGTTATAAAGTAGGAAGAATAAACACAAATCAAGAAGAAATGTACATGAATCAAGTAAAAATGCCAATATTGTGAGTAAATTTATATGGTCGAGATAAAGATTAAAATAAAAAACAATCTAACAAATTTTAAACACATTTTTTACTTACAAATATATTAAAGAGAAACAAGAGTTGTTAAACTTTTTACAACTATTTTCCTACTTGTTTTATTTTTGCAGTGTGCATCTGCAGATTTGTTAAACTTGAACGTGACAGTGGAGCTGCTTGACCTTAAATTTAATTTTCTTAAATTTAAGGAATTTTATAGTTTGTTATCTGGCTTTTCAGATATGAAAGAATTGTGTCTTCATTGTTGTTCATGCCTGAGTGAATAAAGATAGTTGTGACAGTTAATTGTTTTATATATTTATTTACATTTGTATTTTCAAATAACTTTTGCTGTGAAAAAAATGTCAGAAGGAACTATTGGCCCCGGGGCATCTTCAGGTAATCAGATTTGACCCTCTTTGCAAAAAGTTTCAACACCTCTGATATAGAGACGGGTGCACAGGTACAGTAGAGGGGAGGACGTGAGGTATTAATGTTTAGCAGTTGGTGCATGGGTACAGTGGAGGGAGGAAGGTGAGGCGGTTGGCGTATAGCGACTGGCGCATGGGTACAATAGTGGAGAAGAATCGAGGTACTTGGCATATAGTGACTAGCAATTAAGTAATGTGGAGGGGAAGACACAGTGCAGCTAATGTAAAGCTAATAATGTAAGGCATGCTACGATTTGCATGTCAACAGCAATGAGGACATCTGACTAAATGTGTACGATCTCGCAGCACCACCAGAAAACTTTAATAGAGATGGAATTGAAAATAGTTATTTTGTCAAAAAAGCAAATCGATGAGTGACTTTAATGAAATGTGCATGTAAAAATTCCAAAGCCATCATTAATTCAAAAAACAATTGCTTTTCAATTTTCACATTGTTATCAAGTTCAACAAATTTGAAATTTAACCAGATGAGCCACCGAAATGCATTGCCAGTTACAGGTAGTGTAAGATATAAACTATAAATGCTTTTTAGAATGTTTTTTTCTTTACAGATTTGAATGCAAGAAATACACAGGCACGCAAGTCAACTATTATTTTTTTTCTGTAAATCCATCCATTTAGAATTATATAGGTAAAAATAATGTGATGATAACAGAAACATAAGTATCCTAAAATACCAAGACAATGTGTAAGTAAAACAAACGAAAAATTGATTTTAAAAAATGTGCAACATCTATAGACATTACTATGAGAATGATACATTTAGCACAGAACAGTCGAAGCAGGAAACTGTTCAAAAGGGTAAAAAAAAAAAAAAAACATACAAAAATATGTAGATATTGCCATTACATAAAATATTTCAAAAACAGATACAAAAATACCAAGCAAAGCAGATACAAAAATAGATGATGACGATGATGGTTATGATGACAGTATAGATGATAACAGTCAGTCCAGGAAAAATTGGGTGCTGCTGGGTAAGAAAAGGCATGATTAATGCAATATGAAAAACCTGAAAATATATCTATTAAACTTAAGTGAAGTGAGGCTTAACACACACAAACAGCATACATTTACTTTATTAACTAGGGGTAGTTACCTGCCAACCAAGAGGAACTCGCCAACTAGATTACGCCGTTTCATTGCCTTGAGGATGCCACGCACTGTCATTCCCTCACAAAAACATGCCACCACTCGGGCCTTGGGCAGGTGGCTACGAAGTTTTTCCAGCAGCCGGTCAAAGCTCTGCTCACCTGCATTGCTGTAGATCTTATCAGAATGAGCGATGCAGATGCCTTCCTTGGCCGACATTTCTTTAAATGCTTCCATTCCACTCTCACCATAGTTTCCTGCAATTAAATTAAATGTAAATAATTTATCCTATTCAAAATCAACTTTTATGTCTACATTCTGTTGAACACTGATAAACATGACAGTACATGAGTTATAGACACCATGCCTTACTGTGTAACACTTTGCATAACAGATCCATTACATTTACTCTAATAACAGTGATGAGTCATATGTGCTCTATTGGACCTGTCATAGTCAATCTGACGTGAATGAAAACAGAAAATCTGTAGGAAAAAACATAAATGGGTTGTAAAACACCATTATATAAATCAATCAGATATCAGCATTTTTTAAGTAAAACAAAAAGATTTTTGATGTGTTAAAACCAGATAAAAGGAACAAAATGAAAAACAAAATGGATGAAATATTAAAAAGGCCATATTGTACTAGTTTTTACACAATTACACCCAGAAAATTTGACATTTAGCTTTTTTTTGTAATGAAAGAAGCCCATTTTAGATGCTTCTCTTATCTGTTTTTCTTGAGGTATTAACAGGTCCTCATCCATAACACTGTGAGAGCACTGTGCAACCACAATTAATAGATGGAACCTGAATTTCTATTGGACTAGTGGTTTTACAGCTCTGTTAGGATATTTTTCACTAAACTGATTTTACTTTAGTTAAATATTTTTTTTTCTATTTTTGGAAAATGGACATCTGATCGTTACATAATTAGTATGTGGGTGTCATTAACTAATGTAGTGATTCACAATCTGTACACTGAGCTGATTTAGTTTTTTTAATTTTGGAAAACAGACACCTGATAATTACGCTCAGCCGCTCAAGGAATATGATTCCCCCACTGAGCCTTCTGAACCTCACAAGGTTTCATCTTTGAAAACAAAACAACACCATGGAATTTTTCTTTGCCACTGTGGCTATGCATTAAACTTTGGGGACTCTGGATCAGAAGACTTCTAAGCTGCTTTAAGACGGTGTATTATTAAAAAATGCACTAAGCACATAAATAAACTTGAACCAATAAGACATTCTTCTACTCAAAAAAAAAACTAATGAAGGTATATAAAAAGGTATAGAGAAATTCAACTTTTGTTATCAGTTGGGTCCATGACCTCTTAATCTGTCTTAATTCATTATCACTGCTACTGAGTTTTGCAAACATTTGAGACTGTGATGCCTTTTAAAGGTAGTTTAGTTACAATAACATCAAAAAGAAAGCACATAAAATTCAGAAACATACAAATATAATACATATACTGAAATATATTCAAAGCCTTAAGCATTAATTGTTAAAACCATTTGTTAAGCAAGCTTTTTCTTTAAAAATGAATCATCAGTCTTTCAAAAAAACATGTTCTAAAACCCCATTGCTTAGCATTGTTTATTGTCACTTCTGCTTTTAACAGTGCTTATACAACCAATAAACTAATGAAATGGCTAATGCCATTTTTCATATAAAGTGGGTGTGTTAAAACATGTAGAAAATACATGATCAGGCCAGGAATGTTTTAACATCAGACTTGAGAAACACGTGTAATCTGACTAAATCTAGTGTGAATGAATGTGGATTGATTGTAAAATTTATTATCTAGTTAAAATTTCCAGCAATGTGAAAAAAAGCACATAGAAGAGCTAAACACCTTATTAATGTTCATCATTTAAAGTAGGGCATTGGTTCTTAAACTATTCAGACCAAGTACCACCCACTATCAAACCAAAACTTCCAAGTACCATCTATGTTTTTCGTCACAGAACAACATATTAGTTCTGAACAAACATCAATTGGTTGTGAGTGTATAGTAAAGCAATACGGTACGAAAAGGAGGCATTATTGTGAATAAATCCAAGAAAAGAGGTATTTTTAGGCATGGTACAAAGCAGAGTACAATTACACATCTTTCCTGTTATTTATTATAAAACAGTAACAAACAAACTATAATTTATAAAAAAAATTGATTCATAAATGCCTTTTTTGAAAGCAAAATCATTAGTAAAATGGTGTCCCGCAACGTAAGTTAGACTGGTTTTTAACATGAACACTGATTGCCGAGTAGCATATTTCCCA
Source organism: Xyliphius kryptos (assembly GCA_025769995.1). Lineage (NCBI taxonomy): Eukaryota > Metazoa > Chordata > Actinopteri > Siluriformes > Aspredinidae > Xyliphius > Xyliphius kryptos. The sequence continues at coordinate 5,755 of JAOUQT010308454.1, read as the reverse complement.
ATGTTGCCAATTCCTCAGTAAAGAAAGTAGCTATTAGCTGTCCTAAACATTGTTAAAGGACCTAAATTATGTCATTGCCTAAATTAAATAATAGTCTGGTTGTCTACTTGAGAATGCAGTATGAAGGAATAATGTGGGAGAGAAAAAGGTGCTAAATATGTATATTGTAAAAATCTACAAATAAACTTTTCTAGCTTTGTCACTAGTTGCTTTTTTTTTAAAAGTAGTTGCTAGAGGGTTTGAAAAGTAATCTAATATAGTGACAAAGTTGTTAAATTGTCAAAAGTAATATTTCCTGTTGGTCTCCTGGAATAAAGACCTCAGTATCATACATGTCACTTGAGTTTTCTTGGTAGATTTGCCAAAATATTAACAAAACAATTTCTTATTGAAAGAATAAGAGCTGTTTCAGTAATACTCATGATACTTCATGGTACTGTGAATGACGTTTTATCTTTATTTACATTGATAGCTGAAGATATAACACATATGAATTCATATTTCATTTGTATGAACCAGCAATACTGCAGGACCGTGCTTCATCTTTGTCTAATACCATTTTATCTAAACATTTGTACAATAAAAAATTCATCTGGGCTGGTATTTAATGAACACCAATCTATTAAGCAAATCATTTTTGTCATTGTCAAAAAATTAGCACATTTTTTGGGATTTACAGAGTATTGTTTAAAGACACATTTCCACAGATATATCATACTAAATAATAATAAGAAGAACATTGGATCTGTAAGGAGTGCTAGGGAAACCCTTTTAGTTATTCCTTCGGTTTATTAATTTATTAGCTTTCCGTGGTTTCAATAGTTTAGTTTATTCTCTGTGTTCATTTATTGGTTGGTTTGGTAAGCACATGTTCAGGACTTTTGTTTCATATATCCTGCATTTCCTGTTCTTCCATTATATTATGTGTTGTTGGTCCAATGCATACATTGTATTTCGGTTTATTGCTTTTAATAAACTTGCACTTTATTTGATTACCTGGCATTCTGGCTTTTTCCAAAAACCAATCCGCCAGTGTGTGGTTACCAAACCACCACCGAAGTGCGATTTCCCCAAATCAGTACGCCGGTTCCCAAACCAGTCCACCAGAGGGTGACGCAGAAGCCACTCTACCTGAGAGTAACCTTATGGCTTTTGCCTCACAAATTTTTGAGGGACTTAATCTAAGTAGTCCTTTTGTAGTCGTACAGTGTCACTGACTGTTGTAAATGCTTCCACTTTGTGTAAAAATCAGGTCACCTATTTTTTGCAAAATATATGGGCACACTTTTGCAGTAAAAATACAAATGTAGGCCAAGTTTACTGTGCTTCATAACATATAAAAACTGATCCATGATGACGATACAGTTTCATTACTGTAAGAATGCTGTAAGGAAAAAAGGGAAGATAAATAAACCAGTGATGTTGACCCTCTCAGTGCAATTACTATGCTCTTCAGTTGTCATATAAAACATAACTAGTCATTTCAACACCCAGTGTGTTTCTAGTATTTAGTTGTCAAGAAGACTTTAGTTTTTATTTCCGTCTTCTTATGGTCCGCGTCTTTGTGTTTCATTTTTCAAATCTCAATAATTAGTAAACTAGTCCATGTTCATTTGCCTTTTGTCCAGTTATTGTTATCATGTTTGCCTGTCACATATCTTTCCTCTGTCTATTTAAACATGACATACATTGTCATTCTTGGCTGATCATCAATTTAAGCCAGTCCTGGCAGCAGGATCATGTCATTAGTTTAACTGCTATTTTAATTTTAATAATCACAGTAAGTAATTACTAGGTTTATATTTATAAGATCTGCATGGATGCATATGATACACTTTTAGAAATTCAATGCAAACATTTTTTTTTAATTCATGAAGAACATTTTATGGGTGACTTTATGCTTTTTACACTGCAAATTGACTATTTTAGACTATTGTAAAATTATTATAAATTTTGTCATTTAAAATACTAGGCATTCTAAGTACCAGTCTCGAGCTAGGAAAGGCATTTGTGTCATAAACAATCATTTCAGACAAGACCGGGTTAACGACTTTCAATACTGTTGGTAAACAGGGTACTGGTAGAAATTAGGCTAATACAATGTCAAGGAGTAGGAGAAGATGGGGTGGGTCTTTTGAAAAGAGAGAGGCAGAACGGTGAAAAGAAATATGTGAGTGTAAGAACACTGAATGCAAATATAACAACCGGTTAATGAAAAGACACAGCTGACATGATGGTGTGTAAAAGGGTTGACATACTATGTGTGTAATCACAGATGGTGGATTTAATCTGTACTACAATGGAGAAAATGTTTTGGAGTTGTGTTAAAAGAAAAGTACATAAAGGATGTTGTAGTGGTGAAAAGAGTTTTATTAAATGTAATTAATGCATATGTTGCACTAGTGGGTTGTGAGCTGGACGAGATTTTTAGTTAGGTAGATACTCCTGAGATTTTCCTAAGCTTTGGAGAAGGTCCCCAAAGAGGAGAGAGTTTTAATTGGAGCTGACTTAAATGAGAATGGTAGGAAAGGGAATAGAGGTGATGAGAAGGTGTTAGGTCGATATGGTGTTAGGTACAGGAACACAGAGAGGCAAATATTGGTGCTAAGAAATAGAAGATACTTAAAGGGTGACGAACAATGGAGGAAGGAACACACAGGTTGTTAGGAGTGCTCAGCACTCCTCACCTTTATTTTTCAGTTAATTAGCCTAAATTTAATTTGCTGTTTCCAGCCTACTTTTAGTTAATTAACTGATTAGGCTTTTTGGATGTATTACTTAACTTAAGCATCCTCATTGGTTTTCAGTTCGAGTCATGTGTTTTGTGTTTCCTTTATACATCTAGCCCTCATACTCGACGGGCGCTGGATTTTTCTGTTGTGTTGTGTTTTGGTTGTATCTACGTTGCTTCATTTTGGATTAATAAAGCTTTTATTTTTGTGCATATATTATGTGCACAGCCTCGCCTTCGCCTTCGTGACACAGGTGGCCTAAATTCTGTGTACAAGAAAAAAAAAGTAAAAGGGGAGAATGTACTGAGAAGATGGAAAAATAATTTTAAGTAGCTGTTGAATGTAGAAAATAATAAAGAGAGAAGACTAGATGATAAGTAAACCAGGAAGTGCCTTAGATTAGCAGGTAGGAAGGAAGTTTAGCTTTAAAGAGAATGAAAAATGGAAATGCTGCAGTATAAGGTAAGATACCAGCAGAAATTTTAACTAAAATAATTTAGAAAATCTTAGAAATATACCTAAGAAATGGTAAAGAAGTGTAATGTTCTGATTGTTAAGAATGAGTGTGATGTGCAGAGGTGCAGTACCTAGAGAGGAACAAACTTGATTAGTAACAGCATGAAAACATGTTTGCATTGAGAATGTTAATGAAGAAGTGTTGGAAATGCCAGAAGGGGCTGCATTGTGTGTTAATAGATTGAGAAAAAGCCTTTGATAGGGTGCCAAGAGAGAAGCTGTGGTATTGTATTAGGAATACAGAAGTGTCATAGAAGTACAGTATGTGAGCTAGGTGCAGCATATGTATAAGGACAATGTTACAGCAGTAAGATTTACAGTGATAAGACAGATGGATTTAAAGTGGAGGTAGGGATGTGTAAAATGTCATAAATAGGCTGACAGACGAGGCTTGGCAATCCCGTGGAATATGATGTGTACAGACTACATTGGACCCTTGTGGCAGGAGTGTTGTGGTGCTGGGAAACAAAGTGAAGGATTAGGGAAGATTAGAGAGAACCGGAAACGGCTCTGCGTAATAATCGTGTGCTCTTTATAGCCAGGAACATCACATGCCACGGTGAGAGAGATCTGGCAACAAGCACACGGCAATTCCACCAGTCATCACTTGTACAGTATTTAAATGAATGTTGAGTATAAGGTGGGAACAAGCATGTTTATAGAGAAGGCGATGCTTTACAGGCCAGTGTTGGTGCTGGCAATAAAGCCGTTCCTGAGCTTGGAAAAGTCCTGACTCATTCATTCCCACCCCTTTTAAAACCCTATTTTGGCAATATTTAGGTGCTATGAGTGAAAAAAATGTGTTCCAAATTAAATAGCTAGTAAGTGCATGTTAAAGTCCAATATTTTGAATGTGCTATCAGTTTAAATTGACACAGTTTGATGTGGTGCTACAAAATCTACTTTTGTGTTTACTCCTCTAATACCTGTAACATAACACAACCCCACAGGACCATGACTATTTGATGAGAAGGTAAGTATCTGAAATTTTGTCCACTCTCAAAATCAAAGCAATTCTTCTCAGTTTCCAGCCCTGAGATGTGCAGTGCCTGGTTTCTAAACCAGCCGCATTTCGAAATCGATATCATAAAAAAAAATAATAATAATAATAATACGTAAAATCTTTGTGTTTGGCTTATTGATTTTAAAGTCATAAAAGTTAAGGCTGTGAAAGTCATATTATAAATTTTTCATCACTTCCATCACTGTGTCAAAGTGTGAAAATATACTGTTTTACTACAACTAATTAGCTATCAAGGCTCAGCATTCAACAGAACACAAGACACATTCCATATCTTCAATTAAAAGTTGGTTGATTATTTTGATATTTACAAATGGTTACTTTATTAGAGGGGTCTAAATTGGAATTTGAAGTCATGAAACCTGTAGATTCAGTTTGTAGGTGTTTCAGTATAAAATGTGTTGAATGAGTCAGTGTCCCTGTATTATCTAGGAATTTGGGGTAAAATGTTCACAGATAATGTGGATTGTGTTTGATGTTATGTTGAAGAGAGTTTATTCTAAAACCGATGGCAAATACCCATAATGTTTTGAAGAATGCACATTACACAAGGGAAATTAATTACTTTGCACCCAACACCCACACAAAGTGTAAAAAATAAAATGAATATGCAAATGGTAATCATAATCAGCCTGCAGTAAGTGATTCAAGCTGTCCTGCAGAATTATATGGTCTATCATGATGGAAACAGAGAGACGAAAACAAAAGCAGGGAGCCTACACAGTAACCCCAGTAACAAAGTCACGCTGTGTCTCAATATGTCCATCAAATGTTTAGAAGCTAACAAGCCAAGAATAGTGGGAAATAGTCTCATTAATTACATTCAGGTGATACAGTACTAAGTGGATCTTAAAATGTGTGTTTAACTGGGATAGTAAGAATCATTAAACTTAAAAAAGTGACATTATTACTGTCTTGCATCAGTGAGGTGTATCACCCATGAACATTTGAACACCTTTCTGAAGTTATTTGATTCTTATCTTATTATCTTCCACTTAATCCTACACTAGGGTATAGGCTCGTAGAGGTGTTCCCCATACCCATCCAGGGAAGAAAGTTCTGAAACGCCCAGGTCAGGGTGCCAATCATTCACTGGGCATGTACTCACTTACACACACACACACACACACTATAGTGGGGTAATTTAGATAGGGGAACCAATTCACCCGGAATCCATGTTTTTGGACTGTGGGAGAAAATCGAAGAATACGGAGAAACTCATGTAGAGAAGGTGTGAACATGAAAATTCCATGTTCACACTGTATCAACCCTGTGTTCTGATCCCAACCAAGTTGGGATATTTTGGATATTTTACATTTTGTATTAAAGCGTCAGCTAAATGACCTAATGGAAATGTACATTAACAATGGCTTAATGCAAATATTATAAAGCATTTTCTTTTTTATTACATTTTTTTTATAACACCTTATATATGTGTTAATAAAGCTTTATGTATATCGGATTATGTAGTGTTACCAAATTTAAA
>JAOUQT010308444.1:0-15268 GCA_025769995.1 Xyliphius kryptos | reverse complement strand
CTCCGGGTTCTCCGGTTTCCTCCCACATTCCAAAAACATGAAGGTAAATTGAATGCTCCAAATTGCCCTGTATAGTGGGTGTATGTGTGTGTGACTGTGTGAATGAATGTGTACCCAGCGATGGATTGGTGCCCTGTCCTGGGTGTATCTGCCCAGCGCCCGAGACGCTCTCCCCTGGATGGGCATGGGGACCGCGACCCTCATAAAGGAATAAGCGGAAGATAATGAATGAAAAAGTTGATTTATTTGATTAATTACATTTTTAAGGTAAAACTTGTTTCACCTTACACACAGGCTGACATATTTTAAATGTTTAATTCTTTTAATTTTGATAACTATAAATGACAGAGGGCGGCACGGTGGCTTAGTGATTAACTCGTTCGCCCTTTAGCGCTGGGGATTTCCGGTTTAAATCCCAATCTGGGTGTCTTCCCTGTGTCCGTGAAGAACTACAAAGTCCATCTTTAGAGTAAGTGGAACTAATAACACGGACAATAAGTGGAGGAGGAGTTTTGTACACTGGTACTATATATTACGAATTATATATATTGAGAATAATACTGTTATTTACCTGTTAAATTTACAAAATAAAGATGGAAAAATGCGCATCCTGAGAATGAGCCCCGTTCAGTTACAGTAGAAACTACAGCACTTGCATTTCTATTGTAATGACGAACATGCCCTGTAGTACCCGGCTCGGTCGGTGGTGACGTCTTAGCGGAGGCGGTACCCTTACAGGGTCATGGGCTGCGCTTCAGGCAGTACATCTCTGTGCAGTGTCCGGGGACTTTCCCCTAAGCATGAGGGAGAAACACTGTTCTCAGTATGTAGCTTAGAACGCAAGTATTCAGGCATGCGCACTACGGAGGACTCAAATCGTTCTTTATAAAGACGGACATAAACATAAATGTTTACATGATGGTGCTGTCGTATAAACAAACAAGATACGATTTATTTCTTTGTCCGTTTAAATGTAGTGTTGGCACACTCGTGTGAGTTTCACAATCGGTTGTATTATTAGTCTACTCTTTGTTTATTAACACTACTTTGCCATATTCAAATGAAACGGCCTTACGTCACTGAGACCATCAACGTTAGGCACTCTGATTTGCTAGCGCACAGCATAGTTCAGCTTTCAGGAAGCGAACATGATCTTAAAGGACCTTTAATAGATTTGGGTCCAAAAGTTTTTTCTACTAAGCAAAACTTAAAATATTTTTTTTTACCAAAATTGTGTATAGATAACTTTAAGCAACAATACAACAACAACAATAATAGTTTTGTGGTTAGGTAAATTTATGGCAGATTCTCTGGGTGATTCCCTTTGGGAAATTAAATACCAGTAGCAATAACTAATAGGTAAAAACACAGAAATATAAATAGAGAGGAAACTTAAAAAAAAAACACAAATGTGTATATATAAATATATAGTGTATGATATGGTATCTCAGTGGTTAGTGTGTTGGGCTATCACTCTGAAGGTTAAGGGTTCAAATCCCAGCTCAACTGAAATTACCAATGTGGGTCCTTGAGCAAGACCCTAAACCCTCAACCCTCCGAGGATGCTGTAACAAACCTGTGTTCTGAGCCCATCCTTCAAGTTGTAAGTCGTCTGCTAAATGACCAAAAAATATATAAATTAAACAAAACTTAAATCTACAGATAAATATCATATTATTGCGTGAAAAAAAAGTTATTGCACATATAATATTGTCTGTTCCTTACAATAACAGTTATTATTATTATTATTATTATGAAATCTTGATGTTCTTTAAGGGTAATTACAATTTTACTTAAAACACATTATAATAATATCAGAAATCATAGTAAAGAACAACAGAAAACATTGAGCCCTTACACTGAAAAAGAGGGATTCTGAAATTTGATCCAGGCTTATATAAGCAGCTTTCTGAGGTTATAAAAGAATGTGGGCTGGAACAAAAACAGCAAAAACATATTGCAGTACCGAGGAGCATCTGCTTTACCAAGCAGGTAAATCCTTTTCATAATTTTTACATTTTTGTATGTTTCTAATATTCCTATAAATCAGTCATAGTTTATGTTTTATAATTTAAGTAAAATGCACTGACATCTTTCTGCTTTCACAACTTATTTTATTTTATTGTTTTCACCAGTGTCCAGGGAAATGTTGCATTCTGTGGAAAAGGGTCGAATAGATACTAAACACATTTAAGTTAATTGATTCGCCATTGAAAAATTATAATAATAAAGCTATTTATAGCTGATTAAAAAAATTATTACTCTTTTGTGGGCTGTTACTAGCCAGTTACAGGAATCTGATTTACCACAAAAAGGTCTTTCATTTTTTTTCTTTAATTTTTCAGGAAAAAGCAGAGATGAACACCATTGTGCACTATACCCTGGTGGTCTTGCTTAGCCCACTGACTGGCAAAGCCGTGTCCAATGGGGAACACACACCAAAGAATTCATTTCCTCCTGAGTACAATGTGTATGACAGGTCTATTTATGCTTCCTGTAGGATTGCCCCTAACACACATCTTACTCCGGGCATGCCCAAAGTCTATGGACTGGTTCTTTTTAAACAAAGTGGTCCAGATGAGGAGCTTAAGGTAACCTTTAGGCTTCATGGCCTTCCACCATCAAAAACCAAGGCAAGGGCAATACATATTCACCAATTTGGAGATCTAAGTGAGGGTTGTTCATCCACTGGGGGTCATTTCAACCCAATGAACATCAACCACCCAAAACATCCAGGAGATTTCAACAACTTTGTGGCCTCAGAAGGAAAGATTCGTGAAACTTTGGTTTCAAAAGCCACTCTGTTTGGAGGTTTATCAGTGCTTGGGAGGGCTGTGGTGATCCATGAAAAAGAGGATGATCTAGGGCGAGGAGGTGATGCAGAAAGTCTGTTGAACGGCAATGCAGGAGGACGACTAGCATGCTGTGTGATTGGACTGAGCAATCCAACACTGTGGCACAGAATTCATCACTATTCAAAGAGGAATAGGAGCTGCTTAACATGAGTTACCACAGAGATTTATTATGTGTACAAAAAACATGCTCTTAGTATAATAAATAAATAACTGTATTTAAATTTTAATCATGAATGAATTATGCAGCAGTTATTTTAATCTTTAACATATTTAGAACAACAATAATGCCAATACTATATTTTTAAATCAATATAAAGCTGCCTTGGTAAATAAAAGTTGTAGATTCTATTGCAACTTTTTCTTTTTTTGAATATTCCATACGTGTAATTGATAAAAAAAATGTCTTTTACTTCAAAATGTTTTCTCATAGTAAGATTAAATATAATTGGGTGTGTTTTTAAGTGTTGAGCATTTTATAATTGTGTAGTTAAAAATGTTTTAGACAAAATACAGTTTTGTACAAAATATCGGTTAAAAAGATGCAATTAAAATAGAAATATTTTGCAGTTAAATAAGTTGTGTAAGTTATCTGTGTAAGTTTTCCTTAACTAATTAAATTATTGATTAGTTGTTTGATTTATGAAATGTTTTACAATTGTTAAAAGTATCAAAGTTTTTTTGTTTACATCCTAAAATTATTCAGTCAACTGTCACAGCAGGGGTAAAAAAATAACTATAACTAGGGTTCAAACTGTGTGGAGTTTCCACGCTCTCCCCATGTCCGCGTGGGTTTCCTCAGATTTCCCTTCCACAGTACAAAACATGTATTCAAGGTAAAATGTTATTTTCTAAATTTCCCAATATAGTGTGTGGCTGTGTGGGTGAGTGTGTGCGCCAAACGATAGATTGGCGCCTGTCCTGCGTGTATCTGGGTGTAATAATGAATGAATGATTATTGAGAATGTAAACTCAGCTATTTCTTAAAGCAGGTAATTGAGTGTTACTGATCACCTCTTATTTATTGGTTTGGACAGATGGTGCTTATGAATTAATTCATTAAAGTAATTCATTTACATTTATTATTTAAGTTACACACTTTAAAAAACATTCATAAATTCTCTTTTTTTCTTTTCCCTTTTTTCTGATTTTACATTAAATCCATCATTTAATGTGTTCAACAAAATTTTGTGAAAAGGCAAAAAGCACTTCTGAAGTACTTCTAAGGCATTTTTGTATGCGGCTTTACATTTTTACTAAAACACAGGTGTGACTAATTAGTTACTAATTAGTTCGTTGTGTAAAATCATTACATATCCAGTATTTAAAATGTATACCAGATATCCTTGCCTCCGAATCCGGCCGGTGTTTCCCGAACATTTTTCGGCTTTTTTCGTATCTTTAAAAAAAAAAAAAAAAAAAAAAAAAAAAGCCTTTAGCGCCTCCTGTGGAATATTGCATTATAGACGCCATCGCTCAGACTGAGCTCAAGAATGGAGGAACTCGCTCTCAAACTGAACGCGGAGGGTATTTATAAAAAAGTCGTTTCCCCAGGAAAAGGAGACTTTCCTCAGTATGTCGAAGGTACAAAGGTAAAATCTTATATTTCGTTAAATTTGCTGTGATTTCATACCTGGAAATATGTGTTTAAAAGCGTCTCCCGTCGCTTGTAAGCTAATGGGCTAACATTAACAACACCGCTAGCAGTGTCTGGCCTTGTTATTGCTTCACATCACATACAAAGGTTCATTATACCAATATATTTATTTTTTTTTTTCAAAAATGCGTTTTATCTGTATTCAGAAATGTCTTCAAACTACAATCAACAAGTTAGCTTGTAATGCGACGAATCTCACGTTGATCATTATTTATTTTTGACCTCCCTACTTTTGTAAATAATAAAGTATGGTGATGATCAGACACATGGTGAGAACTGTGTACTGTATTATCCATTTATAACACATTTGTTTGATGTACCCAACAGGTGTTTGTATGTTTATATGATGGTTGTATGGTATATAAGTCTCATCGTGCTCAGATTAACCTCACTGTTTACGTTGTCATGTTAAATGGACGTCATTTTAACATTATTTCAAGATTGCCAGAAGTGAGTTACAACGCACAACGTTTATTTTCAACGAACGTTATCTAATCTTGACATCTTTATGTGAATCTTTAATCATATCTGGACATCTGAACAGTGACATGTATTAAAGTTCTTTGGATTTCAGAGGTCAGGCGTTAGATCGTTGAACATCTTTAAGGTGATCAAGAACTGATTCACGTTTCCAGATTCTATGTAACTGATTTATGTTGCCATTTTTGAAAGGAGGGGTTTGGATTGTGAAATTGTTCGGTGGGTAGAATAACCTGTAACATTACAACTAAGCTTACATTTACATTTCATTTGCATTTGGTCATTTAGCTGATGTTTTTATCAGAAGCAACTTACAAGTATCCCAACTTGATGGTTGGGGTCAGAACACAGGGGTGGTAAAGAATTGCCAGAAAAAATAGCCCCATAATTCTTAGTATCAATTAATATGAACAAATAATAAAAAAGCGTCTGTGTTCAATGATCTGTTGAATGAATGTGGTAAAACTAAATATTTGTTGTTATTATAGGTAATGTTCCATTATCGTAGCAGCCTATGTGATGGCGTCGTGCTGGATGACTCTAGGACAATGGGAGGAAAGAGTAAACCCATGGAGCTCATACTGGGTAAAAAGTTCAAACTACCTGTGTGGGAGCTGGTGGTCACTACCATGAAACTGGGTGAAATTTCGGATTTCACCTGTGATGTAAAGGTATGTGATTGGTAAACTGCTGGGGATCTGATGGTGTGGTTAGACTTCTACCTGGGATGAAGAAACATATTTTTAAGCTAATGTTTACAATCCCAAAAGGCACCTTTATCCTGGTAAATAACTAGATGCAAACAAAATCTGATTTCAAAAAGATGCTGGTGGAATTCTATATACCCAGTCTCTCAATATGGTTCAGCTGCAAACTGTAGCAGCATTGCATTGCTATAATAACTTTTAAATCACAATGGACACACAGTCTTGCATGGTGAAAGTTAGAAGCATGGTGTGCTCTTATTGATAAAAAATTATGTGGGGACAGCAGAAGCCTAAAAATAATTAGGTTAAATGATTACTTCAATTAAGGATTTTACTAAAACAATTATATAAATAGCAAAACCATCAGATCACATATTCAGAGTATGCTTATTTTTTTTTTACTATTAGGCAACTGAGAGTAACACAATTTCAAGATAATGAATAGGATCCACTGATCCTGCCTTGATGAGACTTGAACTCATGGAACTGAGTTAGTGTAACCTTAGAGTAGCTAAAATGATTCAGTACAATTTTTTAAAAATCATTTGCTTATGTTATCATTAGTGAACTTGTTTTTTTTGTGTCACAGATTATACACTTCATTCTGTTTACATGCTGATCAGAACACTTGATTTGTGAATTGATTTGTTTTTTTGTGTTAATCTCTGTAGCACACTGCTCTGTATCCACTGGTATCCAAATCTCTGCGAAACATAAGTGTCGGTAAAGACCCTCTGGAGGGACAAAGACACTGTTGTGGGACAGCGCAGATGCACTCACACGACATGTTGGGGGACCGAGTCCTAAATCAACTTCAAGCCAACCCACAGCCTCTTGTCTTCACCATAGAGCTGCTGGAGGTGAGGAAGTAGAGCATGACAGTAGCAGGACTGAATGATGGAAACAAATAATATCATTTGATATTAATAAATAGTAAACACTGTGTTTTATCTTAGTAAATTGCCCTTCAAATAGCTTTAAGAAATCAAGGATGTTAACAGTGTTTTTCAACTTTTTTTTGAGCCACGGCTTACATAAAGAAATCCTGCAGCACACCACCATCCAAAAAAGTTACTAAATGACCCGCATATAATGACAAGATAATTTCTGAATTTACTTAGTGTGAAACCTGTGACTGTTCAGATGAACACAAAGCTAATATCCTGGCAGGAACTGGAGAGAGGCACACATGAAGCTCGTCCTCACCTGCTCTCAGTCTGTCTCTGTTTTAGTTTGTATAGCAGTCGTGCTTGAAAGGCTCAGCTCACATAGATATGTTGTGAAAAATGGGAGCAATGTTGAAATAGCTCTATTTTCTCATTGGTTTGTATGGGGGTCTTTCATAGCCAATCCTAAGTAAGATTTGACAAAAGTCGGTGGGAGTAACTACTACTTCACATCTTAAGTCAAGAACATAGACGTATAGGGTGTTGTGATTAAAGGACAATGACAATTAAAGAACAACTGTGGCTGTGGTGTTAAAGGGCAAAATGGTTTGTGTGTTTGCTCTGTGGTTCAGGTTTTGCCTCCAGGTTCTTTTACTCTAGAAACATGGGCGATGAATGATGAGGAAAAGCTACGAGCTGTACCACAGATCCACGAGGAGGGAAATCTATATTTTAAAAAAGGAGACATTCATACAGCTGCTGAAAAATACTACAACGCTATTGCTTGTCTCAAGAACCTGCAGATGAAGGTCAATATTGGATGCTGATACATTTTGACTATGGTGAAACAATACACTGTTCTTTGAATGTTTGCTACAAATTAATGTCTTTTTTTATTTTCAGGAACAGCCTGGTGCTGAAACATGGATTAAACTGGATCTTATGATCACACCACTCATGTTAAATTACTGCCAGTGTATGCTAATGCAGGGTCAGTACTATGAGGTGCTAAAACACTGCACTTCTCTGCTCAACAAATATGAAGGTACGGTGTCTCCATGTAAGAATAAACATAAATGTGTTATCACTTATTTATATCGGTTTTGTGATATTTTTTCCTTTAAATTTGAAAACAGATTGTGTTTGTTATATTTGTTTTATAGTTATTGACTTCATTGCAAATGAAAATATTTTTTGCTCTTTGGTAATTTGTAAATATTTTTAAAAGACCTACACAGTATTAAGATGCAGCTGCATGTCAGTTCTAAACAATTAAATAGTTCGATCACTAGAGTGAGCATACCTGAATAGTCCTTCTGGCTACACTGTCTGATCTAGAACCACTAATTTCTGATGTATGATTGCATCTCTTATTGGTATTAAATGTGGGTTAATGTACAGTTTAAAAAGGGGAACATTTAAAAGCTGAAAAAATCAGCTGCTCAATATGAAAAAATCCTATCTTAAACATTGACACGCTTTTGTTTTCATTTGCTTGCTCTTTTAATGTTTTAACATCTAACAAATGAACCGGTGATCATGGGGATTCCATTTATTTTGTCGTGGGTCATACCTGAAGCAATTTTATTGTGTTTGCACGCATCTCTTCCGGATCCTGATGACATAGTTTTATGTGTCTTTCATCTGTCTCACTCCTCTGTTTACTTGTGTCTTTCTGTCTGTTTCTCTCCTTGTCTAATCTGACTTTCTATTAAAAAAAAATTTATCAATCTTACTCATAGTCTTTTACCAATTGTCTGTCTGCAGATAATGTGAAGGCATACTTTAAACGTGGAAAGGCTCATGCAGCAGTTTGGAATGAAACGGAAGCCAGGGCAGATTTTGAGAAAGTACTAAAATTGGACCCCTCTCTGGGACCAGCTGTGGCTAAAGAGATCAGAGCGATGGAGGACCGCATCCAACAAAAGAAGAAAGAGGAGAAGGGATGCTATAAGAACCTCTTTATCGATAACACTTCAACAGCAGCCACAACGGTTAGTCAGTAAAACCCAAATACAACTCTACAGTACTTTCCTTGTTAGTGGGATTGTTTTCTTGAATGTAAGTTTATTGTGAAATGTAGCAGAAGTGTTGCAATACATTATTGTAAAGGTGGGTTAATGGTATGTTTAGATGAACTGAATTAAAAATTTCATGCAATCATTCATTCTGAGAATTTGTTCAGCGAAAGCAGAACTTCTGCCATTGTATTTTACAAAAACTTGTGATTTCATTTGTTTAAGAGGCTGGTTAATAAAACCTTTTCTTCTTTTTTTTTTTCCTCAGAGCTGAACACTGAAAACTGAGAAACATGGTGAGCACACATGTCCTTCATAATGATCAGCTTTCTTTTTTATCCTCCATTGCCCACAAACTTCTACAGCTTCATATGCCCCTTACTGACCTACAACCCTAATTTTGGCTAAGGCTAATTTTCTAATTTGAACAAAAAATGCAATGTAAATTGTAGGCCATGCACTAAAAATTGGAAAGTTACAGATCTGTTGTGTTTTGGACTGTCGATGTGGACATTGGACTGTGCATACCTCCTTGACTAATCAAATCAATTATAACTGCATTTAATGTAACCATATTGTTTCCTGAATGGTAATTACATCAGCTGCAGCAGAACATTGAATTTTAAATTCATAACCTTAACTGGGACATCGCGAGTAGAACTTTCCTCTTTAAATATTGATGTCACTGAGTTCTAAGAAATTTAAAGATGAAACAAATGGCTCAAAAAGGCAAAATCTAAACCATGTACACTCTAGGTCTACACCATCTGCTCTGCTGCACACGTCTGGAGTGTGACTCATGTTATATTTTGGCCTGAGTAACATTTCTGTATTTTTCACCATGGTCTTAAAACATACAAATTACCTCAAATGTCAAAAAAACACATTATTTGTAGTTTTTCTTCTCAAAGGTATACTAGCATTCAGAAACCAGGATTGTGACATGCCTTCTGCGCTCCATGTTTATCAAAATAGCTGCGTTTCAATATACAAAAATATTTTGTATGTTTTAATAATGACAAATATACAGAAATGCTTCTGCTTACTTGCTTTATTGTCTGTGCGTGGGATGTGCTGATAATCAAAAACTTGCCTTATTCTTCCTAAAGTAATACTAAATCTGAAAATCATGAGCCCGCACTAAAATCACAGTCTCGTTTATCCAGCTTTTTTTCTTCTATATGCATTATTTATCAAATTTCGCTTTACATTAGCTCCATATGTATTATTATATCTAAATGCTTTTAAATTGATGCTTGAGAATGTGTGTACTGTTTAGAATTTTCTATTTCTTTGCATAAATTTTACCTGAAATTTCATGAGATTTATTTATTGAGAAACATGATCCAATATCTGTAAGTGGCAAAAGTTTGTGAACCTTAAGGTAATGTGAAATTAAGTTTAGATGTATTTATTCCTTTTTGTGTGTATGTACTAGGTTTTATTGAATTAATAAGGATCAGGATCTGATCATTTCAACACATTTGTAGCAATGGCAAAAACCTGATGCAAAATTGTAATTGGGTCATTGATTTCTATAAATGAATGACAGTGTAATATTTTTGTTTAGGTTGTTTTGATTTGGTTCTTTTTAGGTAGATAAATCTTAAAGATTTAGGGGCCATTTATGCAAAGATCTAAATAATTCTAATGGAGTTTACAAACATTCAAGCATCACTGTATGTACTTTCACATCGGTTAGTATTAAAATGCCGTGTTTATATTCATAAGTTAGCTGTCATTTTGTTTTACAGTCATATTTAGTGTGTTGTAACAAATTTATTATTAATGTACAAGCTGGGGGTGATGCATTAAGCTCCCATGCTTTTCATCTTTACCTGATCGTTTATACACAATCTGGATTTTGAAACCGATTTCGTTATGGCAGCGGAGTTGGCGCCAGACATTCCTTTGTTTTTCTTATCTGACCAAACCTAGCAAGGCTGAACATATTAACACATCTACACCAACTATCCAAATCCTTTATTAAACCACCTTCAACTCAATTTACCATCTATCCATTTGTAGTAGCACAGTTATAAACTGTTCTTCTGCATACTGTGACCTACTCTTTACTATGAACAAGGTTGTTGTTGTTATTTTGGTGGTGTATCAGCCTTATTACTGCAGCGACACTGTGTTGTGCCACTTGCACCAGTAAACACTGCAACACAGAATGATCCTCCACCCAAATTATATCTTTTCATAAAAAGGACGGTGGATTTAGACCGAGGTGGTTTTATTGTTGTGGCTGATCGCTGTAAATAGTGTGTGCTTCTTATAAGGGCATTATGTAAAAAACCCATCGAGAATGAAATAAAATCGTAGATTAATAATTAAAGCCATGTTGAATTTTGGCTAAAATAAAGCATTTTAAACAAAAGGTGTTTTACCAATTGAGTTGTGTACAAAAAATATCTAAAACTGAGGTAATTGGAGTCGAAGAACATGTTCAAAATGATAACTACATTGCAAATATTTTTGGAAATTACATTTGTGTATTCAGACAATTCCGTATTCTGTAACTATGCTGCAGTTTATTGTTATGCAGGTTCAAAACTGATGCTATTCATATTAATTCCTACAAGTGGATTTGTATATCGTTGAATGACATTTTTTACACATGACACTATTGTGACCTATATTCCAATGTTTAGAGTGTGAAAAGTAGTTTAGAGATTTGACCTGCACCAGAGCACGACGCAAAGCACCATGGTCATTTTCTCCTCTCCAATCTTGCTCCTGAATGTGTCTTTTGTGTTTGTCGATGTTGCCAAATAAAACATATTCCAAAGAATGAGTGACATATAGTCTGTTCTAAGGTGAAAGCTGTTTATAAATGTGGTAGGGGGAGGGGGTGTACAACTTATATTTTTTGTCTGTTGCAGGCATGTCAAAATTCCAAAAGCCCAGGCTGAAAGTGTGTTTTTTATGGCTGCTAGCTCTGTTAAAATGAATAAATCATTTTTTTTTTAAGTAATTGCGCATTTTGCCACTTGATGGCAGCACCATTTTAACACCATTGTCTGCCTGAATTGAGAACATTCATTCATTATCTTCCACTTAATCCTCTAGGAGGGTTGCAGGGGGGTGGTGGGGGGTGGGGGGAATCCCGTGCCCATCCAACGTCTCTGGTGCCAATCTATCACTGGTCAGACTCACTCTTAATTTGGACTGCAATTTGAAGCAGTTAGTTTACCTTGAATCAATGTTTTTGGACTGTGGGATAAAACCCAAGCGGACACGGGGAGAACATGGAAGTTCCAACCAGATTGGGATTCGAATCGGAAATCCCCAATGCGGCGAGGCAAACGTGCTAACTACTAAACCACCGTGCCGCCGGAATTGAAGGCATATCGTCAGATATCCAGAGGCAGATGAGTGGCTTTTGTTTATTTCTTATTAGCCTGCGATAAAAGTACTGATGCATCTGAAACAACTACATTTTTTTTAGTTTGATAACATGAATTTAACAGAGGAGATAAGTGTGTATTTTCATATGACTTTTGTAGTGAAAAAAATGTCAAAAGGAATGATTGCCTTTGGGAATCATCACTTTTTATCAAATTTGGCCCTCTGCAAGAAAAGTTTGGACACCTCTGGTCTATTGGATTAGACAAACATAGCCATGGTAAGATGTGTAGTTTAAGTTAAGGATCCTAAACCGTCTAGATTAAACAAAATTTCTTGTCTTTCAAGATGTTTACAAGGGGCAGAATCATTTGAAAGAGAATCTTCACAAACACCTCTTACAAACTTACACTCATTTAAAATGAAGCTATTACCTTATTTTTGGCCATAATTAAGGGTAGCAGTTAACTTTAATAGCGCTTTGAGATTTCTTTAAAATGTGAAGTACATTATTAATAAAATGTTTTATTTTATTAATAGTTTGTGATTTATTCACAGTAATGCATAACCTCAAGTGCCTTATTGCTTTTATTAAACGGTTATAAAACCAATACATTTAAATAACTGGGTTAAATTTATGAATGTGTTTATTTAAAATGAAATTAGTAATGAACTGGTGTTCCGAGATGTAATCTTGTCCAGTTATTAACGTGAACACCAAATGGTAAGCAACAGGATACCGGCATAGTGCGCATTGGGAACTGGCCTGCTGTTTGTTACCTGTACGTATGTTAATACTTATGCTATATGATTTAAAATAATGTTTCACATCTATTTAAACTTGTTTTCGAATGTTTAGTGTTGTGATATTACATCACACAATTAATTTTGAATAAATCGAATCAATCATTTGCAGGTGCTTGTATTAACCCAAGCAAACCCATGTCATTCCATTACTCATCGCTCTCTATTGGCTTTCTGTAGCTACTTGTATTCAGTACAAGGTACTGACTCTGGCCTACAGGACAGTCTGGAGCTCCTCCCTCTTACCTTCAATCCATCTTACAATCCAAAATACACTTTAACTCGTTCACAGCGCCCCGATGAATGTCGCCTGGTGATTCCAACTGACCGTGGTGCTGATTCTCACTCCGTTTTATTCATGACGACTAAATGGAACAATCTTTCACCAACTGTCGGTAAGGCTGTCACTCTCAAAATACATCTCTTCCACAGGCACTTGCTATAAAAACATGCAGCCGGTTCGGAAAATGCTCAGGTTTAAGGGGGAATACAGTGTGGCTGGTTTCTCCTTAACTACTGACTTGTGTTATTCTCTCATTTGTAAGTCGCTTTGAATAAAAGCATCTGGTAAATAAAAAAATGTAAATGTGACTAACCATCGACAAGTTGTATGCACTTAAGCACCTGAGCTTGTTCGTAAAACCATCGGTTCTTTTTTATTCCTGATTGTTTATACACAATCTGGATTTTGAAACAGATTTTGTTATGACAGCGCCAGACAATCCTTTGTTTTGCTTATCTGACCAAACAGCAGTGCTGAACATATTAACACCTCTACACCAACTGTCCAAATACTTTATTAAACCACCTTTAACTCAATTTATCATCCAATAACCTTTTGTAGTTGTATAGTTATAAACTGTTCTTCTGCATACTGTGTCCTCTTCATTACTATAACTGCTAACAAGGTTGTTCATTAGCTATGATTTGAATAGAATCCGATGTTGTTGTGTTGTATTTACTCACATGACGGTAAATAGGTCAAGTCCCAATAAAGGCCAATCCTGCTACTTCTTCAACCTGTAACGTTCAGTCTGTTATTACAACTATACATGGATCTGACCGTCAGCTTAATGATGCAGGTCTGCCGAAACATTACCACATTAACAATGTACAATACTACATTAAACAACATGTTCTTTTTGTAAATCCCACCAAAAAGCAGTTTGTCCTACACTCAAACCTCTAACACTTAGGTATTTCACCAGCATACATCTGATTTAACGCAATTATTTACCTTTCAAGATTCTTTATTTATTTGTACTTGATACACTGCCATGTTACAGTTCATTTAAACACTGCACAACAAACATGGCTTCATTATGATCTAACGCACTTAATAATTGTAAAAATCTCAGGTATAAATCACCATTTAAATGCTAGTTTCTTTAAACTGGGACAATTAACCACAAAACATTACAAAGGCACTTAGAATGATGCTTTATCAGCGAAGTGCTGTGGCTAGAGACCACAAGCATACACAGCCCACAAATAAACAGTCAGGCATGAGTTTAACTGCAAAACCTGATTTTTATTTTTTGTACTTAAAGAGAAAACTGCAAAAGTTTAAAATTACAAAACTGAGCACTAAGGAATTTGGGGGCAGCAATGACAAATGAATGTGTTTGTGAATAAAAGAATAAATTGTGTTTTTTATAGGGAGAGAGAAAGATGAAAAAGGATGAAAAAAATAAAAAGATGTAGGGGAAAAGGATGCAGTAAAGGATTATGGTGGTAGATGGTGTGTGTTATGTGCGAGCACTGCGCTCAGTCTCAGCTAGACACTCCCTTACTAGAGCTCGGGCGTGGATAATTCCTGAAACACAGAAATTAAAAGATAAGCCTTAGAAAAAAAATTACGTTCCACATTTAAAGTTGGTCATTTAGCTGACGGTTTATTTAAAAGCAACTTACAAATATCCCAACTTGGTTAGGGTCAGAACACAGGGTTGATACGGCACCCCTGGAGCAATTAGGATTAAGGGTCTTGCTCAAGGACACACATTGGTAACTTTAGTGGACCTGGGATTTGAACCCACAACCTTCAGATTGAAAGTCCAACACTGCAACCCCGGAGCTACCAAACCGTACCACCTAACAGCACTGCTGCATCTGATCCATTCCTACCCCTGTAGCACACACTTACATTACTACCATGTCAGATTCATTATAGTGCTGGGAATAAACCACCACACGAATAATACTTGCTCAATTGTAGAATTACATTGTGCTATATGGTGAATATAAGTGGAAGTGATAAACTGGGCTAGAATGAGAGTATGGTAATTAGATAAGTGTGTGCGTGCAAAAATGACACAATGTTGGGTGCTGTACCTCTTTTCAGTCTCTCCATTGCACTTTTGCTGCCAGCATATGTGGGTCGGATTTCTCGACTCATCTCTTCAATAACAGATAACAGCTCGCTATAGGTGGAGCCCTGAGACACTTTCACTGGCTGTGTATACAAAAAATATTACTTTCATTACTTACTGTCATACATACATATGATCTC
>JAOUQT010308435.1:0-15268 GCA_025769995.1 Xyliphius kryptos | reverse complement strand
GACTTTGCAATTAATTGCTGTTAAGCTGATCACTCTTTATAACATTCTGGAGTATATGCAAATTGCCATTATAAAAAAACTGAAGCAGTAGACTTTGTAAAAAATTTATATTTGTATCATTCTCAAAACTTTTGGCCATGACTGTAGGAGATAACTGTTGTCATTGAAAATCACACTTTGACACAAAGTATCAAATATTTGCATATTAACTACTATAGCGCAGACTACAAAATGACAACACCATTTCAGTTGTATTGTCATGATAAGCTTCTCGTTAGCTTTAAATCTGACTGAATTTATGAACTTATGCTTGATTCTCAGGATCCAGAGCGACCAAACAAAGATTACGTAATTAACTTTGAGATTCGTTCTTTGAGAGACAGCAGGGCTCTGATTGAGAAAGTGGGAATAGACGACGCCTCCCAATTTATAGAGGACAATCCTCACCCACGGCTTTGGTATGCTGCACTTAACCTTTTTATGCACAACTGTTTAACAACTTGAATTGTCATAATAAGAAACATAACCACTTATGCACTTTATGTTAACATTTTACTTAAATCCAGTATTCATAATGCTTTATTAACATATACATACATAAAGTTTTATGAAGAATTCATCATAAGCCTTTGGTAATGTACTTGT
Organism: Xyliphius kryptos; assembly: GCA_025769995.1. Taxonomy (NCBI): domain Eukaryota; kingdom Metazoa; phylum Chordata; class Actinopteri; order Siluriformes; family Aspredinidae; genus Xyliphius; species Xyliphius kryptos. The sequence continues at coordinate 14,623 of JAOUQT010308435.1, read as the reverse complement.
ATATAACAGATGTATATAACCACCGTCATAAATTGTTATAAAGAATACGCCGTAATGCTTTATAACACAAAGTGACATAATGCATTATAAAATGTGTGTTTTAACCATTCTTTAACTTATTGTAAATACCAGTATTATAAAGTTTTATGATGTTTATGTTGAAATTTATTTTCCTCTGAAAATCACTTTGTGCTAATAACTTATAACCTTATAACTTATAAACTTATAGGCTCTCTTTGCATGCATTAAGTAGTGTCATCATTTATTACCTCAATGAAGGAGATTACATTAATTTTAATGTACATAATAACTAATAAAGGTTTAAACATGCTCTTTACAGACTTTATGTAAAGTTAAATATTTTTTTTAAGTAAGAATGTCTAAAAAAATCCAAATAATCCAAAGTTTATATTATAATGCATTATGTCACGTTATGTTATGAGGCTTTATGTAATTTATGTAAATTACAATTTATGACTTTAATTTATAAACATATATGTACATTAAGAGAGGCTTGTTGTAAATCATGTTGTAAATGTTGTAAATCCCTATGAATATGAAAAAGCTTTGTAAATGTTTTAATAATGCATTATAAATACTGGATGTATGTAAAATAAGACCGACTTTATTTGTACTTGAGTGTCTTATACAGTCATTAGTTTATTTTGTATTTAAAAATTATAGGCTTTTAAATAACTAATGATTTGTAAACTATTTGAATGTGAAAATTTTGATCAACCATTTGTTTTAACTGTGGCATAATTGCTGGAACAAGGTGGACTGTTTGTTTTTTAATTTTTTTTTTTTTTTAATAACTATTGATCCTCTGGGCTTTTCACATACTATCTGCTGATTATATAGTAATTAGTTATCTAGCTTTACTTAGCAGCCACTTCTTGTTTCTATTCTAACTTTATTAGTTCCACTAGCACATAGGTGCACTTTGTAGTACATCTAGTACATATTTTTCTATTCATAGGTTCCTCTTCATTATCATTATAAAAAGTGTTACAATTAGTTAAAACAACTTTGTGCAACATTTGTTAAATTATGCTGAGAAGCTGCATAATTGAAAATTTGTTACATAATGCTACTTACACTAATTTCTTAGATTTTTAAGTCAAACTGTGGAGTATTATTTTGCACACTCGTTTCATTATAGCCTCGTGCAGTAGGGAAATAAATGAGTCACCTAAATGTGGGTTTTTAGGTTGGTGTAAAATACCTTAGACTTTAAAAAGAGTTTGAATTTGGGATTGCAACGCACACATTTAAACAAATCTTTTCTCTGACGATTTGACACCTGTCATATTTGCATATAAAGCAAAGAACTCATCAGTGGCCTGCTCTTTTGGCTTTGTGCTGTGCTGTATGTGTTTGTAAAGTTGCTACTGGCTGTCCTATAAGTTGCTAGAAATTTTTTAAATGACATCATCGCCTTGGGTGGCAAATTGGCTTAGTGATGAGCACTTTCGCCTCTCAATGCTGAGTATTCCCTGTTCAAATCCCAATCTGGGAGGAGTTTCCATATTCTCCCCATATCCGCGTGTGTTTTTTCCGCGTGCTTCGGTTTCCTCCCACAGTCCAAAAACATGGATTCAAGGTAAATTGGCTGCTCTAAATTTCCCCATATAGTGCACGTGTGTGTGCGCGTGAGTGAGTGAGATGTATTGGTGCTATGTCCTGGGTGTATTTGGCCACCACCCAAATCGTTCTCCTCTGGATGTTAATATGAACCTCCCTGTAAAAATTTTTTCCCCGCCTATTTCCACACTCCAAACAAATGCTTATAAATTCACCTTAAACATATTTTACGTTACAAATTGAGCTTAAAGTGTGTCTATGTTCTACATATGTACATGCATTAATTTTTTTATGCCAGGTATTTATTACTGTGTGGGAGTTGTAACCTGTATGGACACAAAGACATAAGGAGAAGTTATGTATTTTATTTAAATCTTTTCATACTTTAATTGAGCATGAAGTGGCTGCAGGCCTGTGCATATTTCTGTGCATAGGTGTGTGTTTGCACGTATGTGCACCATGTGTGTTGTCACATTGTGCAAACCAAAACACTTACACTGTATGAAAGTTTCATTACTGTGGAGCTCGGTATGGGGTAACATAAATAATTTTAAAGTAAATACGTTATATGGTTAAGAAAAGATTATGGTTTTGGTTAGATTTGTTTAGCTATGTATTCATGAAAAAAAATACATGTAAAGTTCTCATAATGCATAAAAAAGGTGTGTTTAAGTGTTTTGTTATGAGCTGTAACACTGGCATATTGCCTTCTTTGACATCATTCTGAGTTGTGGCTTTACTTCTGTGAGGTCTAAGTCCTGAGTTTACATTGTTAGCTGCATATTATTCACTCCATAAGTTTTATATTTATTCTATCAAAGAAAATAGATTTGCACCTGTATGCTCATGGACCAAACTTGAAAAAAATGCCTAGCTCTGGTTTGTCATGTATTAATTTAATTTCGCCCTCTATTACCTATTTTCTTTCCCCAAATTGATATAGTATAGGGTCAGCTTTTTGTTTTTTGTTTTTTTTATACTAATGCTAAATATATATATGGTTCAGGAAACAATGGACTAATGACAGACTTGCTCTTTGCCACAATATACATAATTTAACCTTTTAGATTTGAAGCCTTTCAGCACAAACAGGTGACTGTGTCTCAGCTTCTTCCTTCTGATGTATTTTCTCTTACTTTTTTGCTATTTTCTAACTGAACACAAAAGACGGACTATTAGACAACATGTTTTATGCAATACATTGTATTGTTTAATGAATGAATGAAAAACAAATTAATCCAAGAACACTAAGAAGTTAATTGGAATAGTACTATATGTGATTCTTGAAAACATAAAATACACAGACTAAAGTAAAACTTTTGTCATTGTACAATTTATTCATTCATTCATTATCTTTTGCTTAATTCTCATTGGGAGAATGTCTCGGGCTCAGGGCAAACATACTCAGGACAGGACGCCAATCCACTGCTGAGCACACACTCACTCACATAAACACACAATATATGGGGCAATTTAGAGCAGTCAATTTACCTTGATTCCATGTTTTTGGGCTGTGGGAGGAAACCCACACTGACATGGAAAAAACAAGGAAACTTCACCCAGATTGGGATTCGAGCCGGTAATACCCAGCGCTGAGAGGCGAACGTACTAACCACTAAGCCACCGTAATGCCTTAATTTAGCAGTTTAGAGCTTACAAAAGTTTACATTCCACTTTATAAATACTAACTGCTGAAATAATAACTACAGAGTGCAAAATTTAACCTTAATGCAGATGATTTTAAACATTTTCATTATAAAATCAGATTTTATTTCATTAATTCTTTATGAAATAAAATAATAAGGTGGCAAGGTGATGTAGTGATTAGCATGGGTAGCATCTGCCTTGTGCCCTGAAAGGGCATGTGGGCAGTGTTCAGTGTACATTTATAAAATGCTTCTCGTTGTGCTTAATAACACCTTATTACCATTTTTTATTTTTTTTCAATAAAACACACCCTTTCTTATTGCTTTAATATAATGTGCATCAGTGCATCTGAGAACACTGACAATTGGATGAGGTATCTTGTTGCAAAGCGATCTAAAGCTAAACAGGGATACTAACAGTAGAGAAAGTAATTATTTTGATACTTTCAATCTAAATGCTGTTTAGCAAATAAGGTGTAGATACAGGCTGTTTATAAGTCATGAATAATAATATTATTAACATGCATACACACACACTACCAGTCGAACGTTTTAGAACACCCGAATCTTGCCAGTTATGTTTTCCTATTTAAGTCATTCAACTGTAATGAATAGCCTGAAATTGTAGACTGAAAGAAGATATTATGGACTGAAAAATAAAAAATTGAATTTACATTTAATCATTTAGCAGACGTGAACGACTGCAACATTCTTCAGCATGACCGGTTTGGGAGTGGGTCAGTAATGGTGTGGGGTGGCATTTCTTCGGAGGGCCGCACAGCCCGCCATGTGCTCGCCAGAGGTAACCTGACTGCCATTAGGTACCGAGATGAGATCCCTAGACCCCTTTAAGACCATATGCTGGTGCAGTTGGCCCTGGGTTCCTCCTAATTCAGGACAGTGCTATAACTCATGCGGCTGGAGTGTGTCAGCAGTTCCTGCAAAATGAAGGCATTAAAGCTATGGACTGGCCTGTCCATTCCTCAGACCTGAATACAATTAAGCACATCTGGGACATAATGTCTCGCTTGATTCACCAACTTCACGTTGCACCACAGACTGTCCAGGAGTTGGCGGATTTTTTAGTCCAGGTCTGAGAGGAGATCCCCCAGGAGACCATCTGCCACCTCATTAGGAGCATGCCCAGGCATTGTAGGGAAGTCATACCGCCTTGTGAAGGTCACACACAATCCTGAGCCTCATTTTGACTTGTTGGATCAGTGGAAAGTTGGATCAGCCTGTAGTGTGTTTTTCCACTTTAATTTTGTGTGTTACTCCAAATCCAGGCCTCCATTGGTTAATACATTTGATTTCCATTGATGATTTTTGTGTGTTTTTGTTGTCAGCACATTCAACTTTGTACAGAACAAAGTATTCAATGAGAATATTTCATTCATTCATTCAGATCTAGGATGTGTGGAATGTTGCCTTGATTTTTTTTTTTTTTTTTTTTGATCATTGATCATTGTACAATACATTGTTTTCCCCAGTGTATCCTATAAACTGCATTCTGCAATTAACTAGATGACCGTATTTGATTGTAAGAAAAACAAAACTTGTTACTCAGCGGTCAGCATTCATTTTAAATACTGGATTACATAGATTACATCGCAGAAGACCAGTTTGTTAACGATTGTGCGTATTTATAAATGAATACGTTTTTTTTTTTAAAAAAAAAGAGTGTTTGTAAGCATTTTATAAAAGCAGTGATTCACTTAAGGTTGTGCATTATCGTGAATACATCAGGGTGAAGAGGTGTAACTGTACTTTGCTTTGAATTGTGCCTAACAACACCTCTTTCTCATAATTTACAGCAATGCACTCCCTCTCGTGCCTTATTGCTTTTAAACGTTCATGTCTGGCCCTGGTGTCTGTTGGGATAATGCATGTGGTGTAACAATAATGTGTGATCAGTGCATGAGCTGTGTGTGACTGCATTGAATGCTACTATGGATTTCTCCTGCTTTAAAGCTCTGGTGCTCACAAGATTTCTTGCAGTGCAATAAGGAATTTCACACTTTTCTAAGAAAAGCGACTGCCCGATTTACATTCTCCCCAAAAAACACTCAATCCCAAGAAGATAAAAGAGCACTGAATATATACTGCTTAGTAAAATTTAATGAACTTTGAAGGTGCACTCTGTTTAAAACATTTCTTTAGAGTTTTTTTAAAGCACATTTTAGATCAGTGCATTTTAATCAACATTCAGATTGTACGCATAGATAATTTGCTTATATCAAGCAAGTAGGTTCATTTAAACATGGTACTGTCACCTTCCTTACATGTGGTTAGACAGGCTGCAGTTACTTTTGGGTGTTGTCAAACAGATACTAAAGCTATGCCCACTGCATCATGGTTTGGTTTTAAGACATTAGACCATTATTTATGTGTCTTATCCACACTGCCCTGTTAAATTTGATCTACTGAAACAGAGTTTTGAAACTGATGCAGGGCCTGTTTTAATTTGAGAGGACAAAGTACCCACTTAAGTATGGATAGGAGAAAATGCAGAGTTTTAAAAACACTGCAACAGACACCCACTGCTTACTGATTAGATGTGATCACTCAATGCCAATCCTTATTGTTATCCATTCCACTGTTAGTGCTGGTTTATCTTTTTAAACAACCTGCAGTACTTTGTCAAGTGTCATAAATTGACATGTGATGTGTATATTAACATGTGATGTGTATATTATGTGATATGTAACATTTTGTTTGGTTGGTATTGATTTTGATGCAGGTGTTTCTTTTTATTTATTTAGTATTGTAATAAAGTTATGGACTAATACTGTATGATGCCAAACATAGGCAATTACATAGGCAATTTATATCTAAAGCTTTGTTTTATGGGTTATTATAACTGAGCAATAGTCATACTGTTAGGAATGGATGCAAGCAAATCCCTGTAATACACTTAAGTTGTATTTGTTTCTAAAATATCCAGACATTGTTGTGATTATTGACTTGATCTGCTTTAGCAACATTGTAGTTGATTTCCACTTGTCTTTTTCACATAGGCGTCTTTTGGCAGAGGCAGCACTGCAGAAGATGGAGCTTAAAATGGCTGAGCAAGCATTTGTGCGCTGCAAGGACTATCAGGGCATTGAGCTGGTAAAAAGAGTAGCCAAGTTACAGAATGAGAACATGAAGCAAGCTGAGGTAGCTGCATACTTTGGCCGCTTTGAAGAGGCTGAGAGGATGTACCTTGACATGGATCGCAGGTATAGACATCACTATAAAGTGATAAAATATTTTTTTTTTGGCTACTGTACTCACACACACATGACTTTTTCCTTTACATTTAAAAAATCCAAGCAGTGACACATACACACACTGGACAGCACTGAATACAGTGCCCGGGCAGAAATTGCGGTTAGGTGCCTTGCCCAAGGTCCCTTCAGCCATAGCGCTTGGTGGGACCTGGTGGGACCAGTAATTGACTGGTTGCTTAAGAACAAGCCTACAAATGCTATCTATTATTGAGATGTTTGAGCTCGAGCTGAGCATTGTGCAACTAACTACAATTTACAACTAACTGCAAATTGCCATTTATTACAATTAGAGATGAGTAAAGATTATAATTGTAAACATACTTTTTTAACTTTGATTTTATTCATTAAAAATATACAAATATGTATTGTAGCGGAGTTGAAGAACTCAGACCGAATGCAGCTTCCATTTTCTCGCATCAAACGTTTTATTAAACAGAAACTCGTACGTTTTAGTTCAGAAAAGAAACACGCTCACTGTGCCGACGCGCTACCTTCTTAAAACCTTCTCCAACCGCGCGCTGCACTTTGGGAAAAAACCTCTGGGAACCGTTTTCACTGGTTGGCATGCAGCCAACCTTGAACTCGTGCATGCAACATGGCCGCGCATAGAAAAATGTAATCATCCCTGGTTGGATCGCTAATGCCAGAATATTCTCTGAAAGTAATCCAGAGGCGTTCAGCATAAGTTTCAAACGGTTCGTCGCCCTGCTTCATGTTTAGAATGCGGCTCCATTCTACTGGGACGTTACCTCTGAGATTAAGTAGGGCTTGTTTTAACCGATCTAGTACTTGTGTGTCATTTTCATCTACTGCACGGTCCATGATTTTTTCGTTACGAAGGTCAGTTTTGACTTTAGGGGTCCGATCACACGGGATCGAAGTCAGTGCGATTTGCCAGATATCGTGCAATTCTAAAGAGAATGCACTTGCCTGCCTTAATAAATTGTTCCAGTAATGTTCAAAAGGGCCAGTTTTGGGAAATGCCCCAACCTTTTCTGCATAAGAGATGCATTCTGAAATATTAAGCTTATCTCAAAGCTTATCTCAAATCATGTCCCGTCATTGTTTTAATCACAGCGATACGTGATTAAGCAGTATCTTTACATTGCGTCTGGATGGGACTGCACGACTTAAGGATGCGTTGCATAGATTTGGCAGCTATTGTGTAACCATTATTCTGCATGTGTGTACTTTCAGTCAGGGCAGGAACTGGTTTGGGTACATGGCTCTCTCTATCTGTTCCACCCAAGTCAGCGGCTGAGTACAGCTGAGACTCCACTTCTCAGAAGGTGTGAACATACAATCCTCATCATGTTGGTTCTCTGAGTTGGGTGAGGATGCGTCATGGCTAGAGTGTTGTTTAAAAGCTGATATTGGAATTCCAAAATTATTGCAGCACGTTTCAAGAAATGTGGCATAGTTTTTATGTATTTTTAAAGCTTTTATGACTTTTAACTGTTGTTCAAATGGTATGGCTTGTTTTGCCCAGTTATGTTTATCATATTTGAAACCATTAATATGAGCCCTTTGGCTTTTTAATAAATCGCATCGCTGTTCTTCGATGTCTTGTAACGCCTCTATTTTAATTTTAAGTTCTACTGCGGTGGCTTTACTATCTCGGTATAGTAGGAATCCTATAGCAGATAGGAGATGTTATTGCCATTGAAGTTAATGACTCTTATTTCTGTAATAAGTTTGAATTGGCTGAAAATGTCCACGCATCAGAATTACTCTCCAATCAGAGGGAGTAAAATTGCTGACCTAACATTAGCCTGCTAGAGGGCATGGGAGTCACAAGCTCAAAATCTGATTTGTTGAAGCAAATGTACACTTATTTTATGCTGCCGGCCTTAAATTTATTCTGAAAAACTAGGCAGAAGCATTCAAAACCTGGGAACTAATGATGCTTAAAGGTGATTGGTTACATCCTTTAATAAGAAAATACACATCTGAGAGCAGCACAACTGGAGAAATACTATAAAATTAAGAATTTGATTAGCATACATGGACAAGATATAGTTAACATCAGTCTGTGATTCAGTTTGTTTTAATTCAGAGAAGGTTGTGACCGCCTGCCACTAATTAATAATGCCAATGTGGCCAGGCTTAGCTTAAACTGACCTTACTTTTCTGGTTAGTCCTGACATGTAAAATGCCAAAGAAATATGATATGAGTATATATTATGTGAAATTTTATACATTAATATTTCGAGTAATTTTGACTTAAGGGCTCTGACTAACACAAAAATTCCTGATTTGTAAAACAGACCTGTCATCTTTTGCTAGTTTTAACTAGAAAATGTTATAGTAGTGCGTCAACAGTACGTCAAGACCAGCGTAATTTTTTTTTATTTTAATTAATTTGTAGAGTTTATCATTAATAAAATATTACCTAAATAAGCATTTCAGCAGTGTGTCATTTTATGTATCCTTAAGCAATTGTACATAGTTCTGAAAACAAGCTAGGACCTGAAACATGAACACAACATGCCCAAATATCTCTTTCTTTTGCATTGGGCAATACTCAGCTATATCACACTAATATGTTAACACGCACACTTAGAATATTTAAACTTAGTGTCGTCATTGATGTACTGGAACAGTTTAAACCCTGCCCACCCCCCTTTTTTCATTACATAACATTATTTATGGAAAATAAGTTTTATTAAATTATTAATTTGAGTAGCCACTCCTCCTCATTAAGTTATTTTAAGGCTAAATTTCAACCTTAGATTAACAAACATTGAACATAATTTGAATAAAACACTTATTTAGCAACTTCATATTTACTGTAATAGGCAATTTGTTTATAATGGAGCCGAAAAAATAATTGGTAGAAACCTAAGATAATTACATCTGACTTGTCTGATGCAATCAGTCACTTAACTGGTCAAAAGCACTGCTTACTGTAGAACACTGTAAAAATATTTATGTAAATGCACTGACTAAAAAAGAACCGCTTGCATAATGTCCTGAAATACCTGTATGTCTTGACCAAAGAGGAAATGACTAATGGCTTAATGTTTAGTAGTTTAAACAGTCCGACTCTACAGTCTAACCAAGCGAGCAGTTTTTAGTGCTTAGTTTTTTGCTTTGCTGCCTTGTCATTTTAATCAACTATTTGCTGCTGTTTAGTAATGGCTTTAAAAAGGAGATCAATGCTATTTTTTTTTTGCCATGCTGTGTTCTGTTGTTGCAGTCATTGTGGTCACTGCTGTATTTCCCCTGACAAGATGACACCAAGTATAATATTTCTAGAGAAATAGAAGAAAAGGAAGTTCCATTTGTGGTGGGATGCAAACAGCATGAAACTCATTTCAAAATAGATTTACGAATAACAAAAAATATCTAGGGCAAGGTAGACCTAATTAGACCTAACTAGACCTAATCTAGACCTAACTAGATTAGTTAGATGTGCCCTACTGAGTTTCCATACAGTAGACCTTATTAACCTTTAGTAAATTTGAGTTGAATATTGGGGTTTTGTTTTCATTTCTTTTCACTGATGCCTCCATCCTCATTTTCCTGAAGCTTGCTAAACACATACAGATTTTCGCCATAATGGCCAAACAACAAATATACAGTAATAAAGCAGTATCATTTAACATGGTGCTTCATTATCCTAAATCATCACCATAAAGACGTTTTTGCTATTGGCATGTTTTGAATGTCTTTGTTAAACTGATGTAATCAATTTAATGAATTTTACATCTGTGGGGGAAATAAGTACTTGTAAGTATTCCTAATGTCTATTTTTGCATCTATTGTATGCTAAGGCACATATAACTGTAACTTTGATTTCTCACATCTAGAGTACATTGTCTCTAGCCACACCTAGGCCTGATTATTGCCACACCTGTTCTCAATCAAGACATCACTTATATAGAAGCTACATGACAAAGTAAAGTCCACCAAAAGATCCTTAAAAACTACACATCATGCCGGAATCCAAAGAAACTCAGGAACAATTGAGAAAGAAAATAATTGGCATCTATCAGTTTGGAAAGAGTTATAAAGCCATTTCCAAAGCTTTGGGAATCCAGCGAACTACAGTGAGAGCCACTATCCACAAATGGCGAAGACCTGAAGCAGTGGTGAACTTTCCCAGGAGTGGCCTGCTGCCCAAAATTAACACAAGCGACTTATCCAAAAGGTCACAAAAGACCCCACAACAACGTCCAAAGAACTACAGGCCTCACTTGCCTGTTAAGGTCAGAGTTCATGCCTCCACCATCAAAAATAGGCTGGGCAAATAGAAGAAAACTACTGCTAAGAAAAAAGAACATTAACGCATTAATGTAAATTTTTTTAAAACGCATCTTGATGAGCCCCAAGAATTTTGGGAATACATTCTGTGCGCCGATGAGACAAAAGTTGAACTCTTTGGAAGGAGTGTGTACCTTTACATCTGGCGTAAAAGAAACAATGCATATCAGATAAAGAAGATTTTACCAACAGTAAAATGTGGGGGTGGTAGTGTGATGGTCTGGTGCTGTTTTGCTGCCTCAGGACGTGGAAGACTTGCTGAGGTAAATGGAGCTATATGTTCTGCTGTCTACCAAAAGATCCTAAAGGAAAATGTCCGACCATCTGTTCGTGACCTCAAGCTGAAACAAACTTGTGTTCTGCAGCAGGACAATGATCCAAAACACACCAGCAAGTCCACCCCTGAATGGCAGAAAAAAAACAAAATGAAGACTTCGGAGTGGCCTAGTCAAAGTCCTGAACTGAATCCTATTAAGATGCTGTGGTATGACCTTAAAAAGGCTATTCATGCTTGAAAGCCCTCTAATGTAAAAGAATTAGGACAATTTTGCAAAGATAAGTTAACCAAAATTCCTCCAGAATGCCGTTTACGAGTTGAAATGCAAGTTATCACAAACGCTTGGTTGCAGTTGTTGCTGCTATGGTTGCCCAACCAGTTACTAGGTTTAAGGGGCAATCACTTTTTCACACAGGGCCATGTAGGTTTGGATTTTTTTCCCCCTCAATAAACACCTTTATTTACAAATTGCATTTGTGTTTACTTGTGTTTGTCTTAACTACAATTTAAAGTGGTTTGATCATGTTTGTGTGACAAACATGCAAAAAAAAAACAGCAAATGAGGAAGGGGGCAAACATTTTTTTCACACCAATGTACAAACAACCAGAAAAATAAATAGATCTATCTTGTTTGTAAAAAAATATATACTGAATATGTAATTTACAATAATATCATAACCACTAAGTAGTTATGCATGAAGCACCATAATTTGTAGCTGTTTCTTTGCAAATGGTTTTGGAACATTACACATTATCTAATGCAATTAGAGAGCTTCTAAAGTCATTCAATATTTTTTACAATCTTACTTGTAAAGGAACTTGACACTGAGAGGAATTTCTCAATAAGATAATGACTGTAGACATACAGCAAATTAGTAACAAATTGTCACATTTCTTTACCTGCATATTTTTTCAAAGAAATTAAAAATGTTACGTATCCAATTAATTTATGTTTATAAAAACCATTACCATAAACTCTATATGTATTTTCTTTGTATGCCAACAATGGCAACAAAGTTAAAAGTAATTTTAGAAGTGTTAATTAAGTATTAATAAAATGTACTGATATTGCTTAATTTTTATTAAGATAGATGATACATCTGGTATATTAAAGAGCAAGCCATCATAATGGTGTTACAGGGATTTAACAGGCTCAACATTGGGAAACAATAGGAAGCTAAAACTTTTGTACAAATTAGTTTGCCCTGAAACCGGAAAAGAAACTCTCATGTATTGACACGCTAAGTGGGTGGGAAGGTTACTAATTGCAGCTTTGCTTATGGAAAAGCCTTGTTTATTTTTTCCACTAATTTCAGTTTAATATATTACATTATTATTATAGGACAGTTAACATGTTTTCATAGATAAATTAAGCTTTATATTATATATTTTTAATATAACTATATATAACTTGCTGGTAAAAAACAACACATTGAATTGACACACTGTGCCACATGTTAATAATTTATGTTGAAATCACAAGTCCTCCCTTTTGTGGAGTTCTAGTGAATAGAAAATTAAAAACCAAAAGGGAAAGTCCCTGCTTTGAGAACAAAACTATTCTCCTCCCATGGCCACATTTTTTGCCATGATGCAATGCAATCGGAGAAACTTGATTTCCAACCATGGGCTACAAACACACTTAACCAGTTTATCTAACTCTGATGGAAAACAAAATGTTTTTTTTTTTCATTTCTGTCTGAAAGTCTGAGCACAATGTTTAAAAAAAAAGTCACTAAACACACTATAAATGTTGGTAATATATAGCAATAGTTCAACCATATACAAAAATATACACTAAATTTCTATTTTATTATGTGACATATGACAAAGCTTTCCTGAAAATTTTGACCTATGTGGACAGCATGAACTTAAGTGGGCAAGTTTGCTGTGCATCAGTCTGCCAATCTGTGAAATAAGGAATGGTCATCAGTTATTAACAAGCTGTGTTTAGTAGTTTAAAAATGTATGTGATCTTTTTAGGGCAACTGTTGAGAGGATTTTAGGAATGGTGTGCTCGATTATTTATGGTGTTGGAATTGTTTTCTTGGCACAGCCTGGGTTCTTTCATACCTAGGTTAAAGATCTGCGCAATAAGGCTTCTCTACTCATAGTGGTCATCTAAGTTCATCACATAATTACAGCTTTTCATCCTGTGGCAAATTAATACTTTTAGCTGGACAATGCTATTCCACAAGTTTTTAAAGTCATGCGCTTGTTCCAGGCATGTAATATCAAGATTTTCTTGCTACCCTGACCCATCATAATACCCAGATTTTAAACCTATACAACTGCTTCTTCAAAGCATTTTAAAGTTTAAAGTTTGTAAGTGGCCAGTCAGGGTATATTGAGGTAACATCAATGTGTAGTCTTAATTTGTTAACTATAAAAATATATTTTTACAGACTATTTTTAATTTTTAATTAGGTTTATCAAAAACATTGCTAAATAATCCACTATTAATTTTTTTTTCTTGGACTAAAATACCATAATTTTATTTTTAACCTTTTTTAACCTCTTATTTTGCCTGTGAACTGAAACATTACATGTTAACAACTTCATACTATACTATTTATGCAAGACTTAAAGGCTCTTTATTATGAGACATTTATCTGATTGAAGCCAAAAAGACTTCTGTAATTTTCATAATTTACTTCTGGTTTTTAGTTTGAATCATTGTTTTCTACAGGCCTGAATCTGTTTAGTTAGAATACTTTTATTTATATTACGTTTACAACTGGTCAATTAGCAGATGCATTTATCCAAAGCGTTCTACAAATAGCCCAACTTCTTCAAAGCACATGAGCTCCTGGAGCATTGAAGGTTAAGGGCCTTGTTCAAAGACCCATATTGGTTACTTCAGTCACCTTCACATGTACCTGTACCTTTTGGTCAATTAGCAGACGCTTTGGATAAAAAATTGACTTACAAGTTTCCCAACTTTTTTTTATAGTTTTGGTCAGAACACAGGGTTATATACAGTAAAGAATCCCTGGAGCAATGAGGGTTAAAAGCCTTAATCACATTTACTTTTGTAACTTTAGTGGACCTGGGATATGAACCCACAACATTCAGATGGCTGGCCCAACACCCTAACCACTGATCTACCCCTATTTATGTGAAATATGAAAAATACTTCAGCTTGTTATTAATCTATGAATATAAAGAAGTTAACTGCATAGCTGTATACATTTTCAAACAAAAAACGCTTAAGCTTAAGATTTACATAAGAAAAGGGGTTTTCTTTTCCTTACTCATTTTACGTTCACAAAGACTAAATTACAAGGGGACTTAAGAAGAATCAGTTAAATTCTTACAAGATCTGAAAAAAAAAAATTGAGTGAGAGAGAGAAATACACAGCTCAAAAAAAAATAAAGGGAACACAAAAATAACACATCCTAGATCTCAATGAAAATATTTCAGTTGAAAATCTTTATGTAGTAGATAGTGGAATGTGTTGAGAACAAATTAACATAAACATGAACAAAAAGTAAATCAAGATGATTATCCCATGGAGGTCTGGATTTGGAATCCTACTCAAAATCAAAGTGGAAAATCAAATGACAGGCTGATCCAA
>JAOUQT010308424.1:0-15269 GCA_025769995.1 Xyliphius kryptos | reverse complement strand
AACAGAGCATTCATAAGTAAATCATTCAAAATTGTATTAATAAATAAATTAATAAATCGTAATGAAAACTATAGGCACAGTGGCTTAGTGGCTCGCACATTCGCCTCGCAGTGCTTGAGATTCCCAGTTCGAATCCCGATCTAGGTGAAGTGTCATGTTCTCCACGTGTCTGCATGGGTTTCCTTTGGGGTTTAACCTCATGGGTTTCCTTCGGGTTCTCCAGTTTCGTCCCCCACTCCAAAAACATGGATTCAAGGTAAAGTGACTGCTCTAAATTGCCCCATATTGTCTGTGTGTGTGTGTGTGTGTGTGTGTGTGTGTGTGTGTGTGTGTGTGTGTGTATGTGAGTGTGTGCCTAGCAATAGATTGGCACCCTGTCCTGGGTGTATCCGCCCAGACCCTGAGATGTTCTTCCCTGGATGTGCATGGGCAACCCCCCCAACCCTAGTATTATCCTTTTTAGTAAAAGCAAAGTGCAAAATAATAAATGAATCAATATATTTCTATAATCCTTAACAGCAGTACAAATAAAATCAGCACTTTAAAATAGTGAGTGATATCGTATCAAGTGGTTCATTGTGATTCCCAGTCCAAGTGTAGCTGTTGTAATTGTTTTGAAATAGTACATTTGTACCTCAGCAGGAATATAGCTAATCCAATTGAATATCTTTTAGAAACCAAATTACCAGTTCAATTTGACCAACCTGCAAGTGTGGGAGCAATACCAGCATAGTACTCAACAGTCTGCCAGGACACATCAATGTCTGCTAAAGCTTCAGTGATGCTCTTTCCATTATTGATCACTTCCAGTTTAGCAATCTGTTCTCTGCGTTCCTGTTTACGACAAAAGAGCACAGTAGTGATTGTTTTCTGACTGTTTTTCTTTACCCAACTTCCAGGACTTTGACAACAGTTTCTCTGTTTTTCCAAAGAGAAAGTCCATCATGCTGCAACAACCTTTACTTATACAGCAACCCAGGTATACAGACAATGGCTAAACTACAGAAGGATCATACCGTCACCTTCAATAACTTTATGGGTTATTGTCTGCACAATTCTAATAGGAATTTTGCATTTATGCAATTTTCAAGTGTTGTCCAGACACATTGTGCACAGTAATTGGTAAAGTGAAAGCTTCATGCAGAAACTTATTTTGACAAGACATGTGATCACCTGAAGCTCCACTCCACCTGCCACAGCATGTGGGCTGTGTTTGTGACACAAGGGTTTTCTTTGTATCGAAATAGGAAATTAGATATGTCTAAAGTATTAGGGTGGAGTTTTAAAAAAGAACAAAAATGCTTGAACATAATTCCACACTTTACAGCTTATAATTCACTAATAAATTCACTTGAGTCTCTCTGAAATGTCTGTAGGTGGTTGTGACTTTACCCTGATGATCCGCGCAGCCTCTAGCAAAATGCGAGCTCTTTCCATTCCGGATAGTTTACTCCATTTCAGATAGGCAGAGTGTGCACTCTTAATTGCTTGATCTACCTCCTCCTCTCCACATGGAATAAGGTCACACAACACCCGGCCTTATGAAAAAAATATATAAGTTCTGTCAAAAACTTTTTCTTTGCCAGATATTTATTTCAAACTTCACCTACAATACATTTAAGTTAATAATTCACAGTCAGGTTGTGAAACACAGCTCAGTTAAAGAAGGGGGCAGAGGTTAAATCATAGTTGTTGCTGCATTTGAGAAGAAAATATATGGGCTTACCAGTTGCTGGTTCATAAACAGGCTCAGAGTTCTTTGTGTCCTTTCCCTGCACTCTCCGTCCACCCCAGAAGTTCAGTGGCTCCTTAACCACCAGACTGCCAGTGGACACGTTTCCAAACTCGGGCAGAGAGAGGAGCGGTTGCTGAGCCATTCTTAAACGTTTAAAGACTTAAAAAAAAAACAATATGTACATTAAAACAAATTTTCCTTGCATCATACAAGGTCTCAAAGATCAATCAAAATTTTGAACCTTTGGTTTTGAAACTTCTGGTAAGTTGTCTTTTAACAAGTTGTTAGCAAAGTTGCAGAAACCACATTTCAACACAAAGTTATTTGATGCTAAATCTGCATTAGATCACAGCATTAGAATGCATTTGTATAGCAATACTACAGAAATCAAAGTTACTTTAAGTGAATTATCTTCATTTTCAATGTCATGGTTAACACACAATTATGTCTTTTTCTCTACTCTTCATTCGAAAATTTGGAAAATTGAAAGTTTTAAAACTTGACATCAGACTGGTTACATTGTGGTAAAGGTAACAGCTTTTTATTATTGAGGAATTATTAAGATTTATGATTTAAAAAAAACACTTCGATTTCTGTTTTAAGGGGGGGGTTTCAGTTTTTTTTTGAGCTATGGTTTTAAACATCAGCTGATTAACAGCCCATTTCTGTTAATTTGTTGTTTTCAATAAAGTCCCAGCTCAAAAGTTTTTGTCTCTTTTCTATCTTCTTTAAGCATTGATCCAATAGTGTAAAATGCAAATTCTAGCAATTTTCAAATTGATTTTAAGATTTTCATCAGAAGTGTATGCCGCTCTTTCACAGCAACAACCTAAATAAAGAGGGCATGCTAAAGGTTGAACCTACAGCACCAACAAAGGTCAGTTCCAGCATGGTTTTGCTTGTAGTCTACACAAAAAAAAATACAGGTAGCCAAAAGGCACTACTGGAAACATAGTACATAACCACAACCATAACACATAACTTAATAGGAAATAGACATTACGAAGAACCATTTAGCTCTGGACATTATTTTCCAACAATCATGGACATCTTAAACTAAAAATACAGACTTAAGGCAACTTTGGTGTTCCAGAAGGTCTATTAAGTATAAAGCATTTATGAAAATAGGCACTGCTGTAACTCCTCAGTGGGGTTAAAGGGTGTGGTTGCTAAGTGGTTAGGGTGTCCTGCTAGTAATCCAAGGGTTTTTGGTTCAAATGCCAGGTCCACTAGTTACCAATGTGAATCCTTAAGAAAAACACTTATTGCTCCAAAATGCTTTATAATCAACTCTGTGTTCTGACCACAACCAATGTGTGATACTTGTAGGTCGCCTTGGACAAAAGCGTCTGCTAAATGACAAATTTAAAGTCTGGCTTCTGCAAAGACTGAGTTTCTGCACACCACTGATCACTGTGTGCATGAGGACCTATCCTGTACCCCGTCATTTAAAAATTAGTACCCCCAAAATGGAATCTTACATGACTTTGGAGTTGTAATACTCGACATAACTCTTTAAGTCAGGAGACTTTTCCATATTTAGCAAGGAGTACTCATTTAAAAACCTTATGGGTCTGGTTGGCAAATAGGTCGGTAAGGAAAACATTATCAGCATTATATGCAACTCGTTTGTATAAAGTTTAAAGACAAAACACAATGCATAAAAACGTATTTTACTGACAGATTCCTCTCTCTGCAGGCGAAAACAAGAAACATTCCCAAAAGAGCAAATAGTACACGAGCAGTGAAGCAGCCCTGTGCAAAATAAACAGCTAATTCACGAGAAATCATGTCTTACATTTATATGTTGCAAAATATTATTTTAGCAGCCTTCTGAAAACAAAAAACTTACATTTTAACTAAAGCTAACCGAGCCGAGCAAGCAAAGTGAACAGTGCAAATGCAAGTGTAAAACCGCCCATAAATATATAGAATAAAAGTATAGGAGCCGCCATTTTTTTTATCAGCAACCATTGTATTAAAAGAAGTGTGCTAACCTTACAACTTCAGCGGAAGAAGAACACAAACTGGTGGTTTAATATGAGGTTTCTGGAGAGTGTTGCAGCTCGGAGTTGCTCCCTTCTCCTCAGTTTGATTCCAAAGAGGCGGAGGAACTTCAATGCCACATTTAAATGTGCTGCGTAACGGCCGTTACACAACTGTGTGTCCATTCACGCTCCCTCTGTCTCACGTCAGCTATAAGTTCATTCATTCATTTACTATCTTTCTCTTAATCTTCTTGTAGGGTATCGGGGGAGGGGGGTACAACCTGGATCGCTGGGCACAAATTAATTGAATTATATTAACATGACATTTGGTCAGTAAGCATAGGGTCATTTGACCCCACTTAATCGTTGGGGTCAGATACAGAACACCTGGAGCAATGAGGGTTAAGTGAACTTGAGATTTGAACCCACAGCCCTTAAATTGCTAACACCCTAACCACTGTAATTCCACACCTAATTTAATAAACTTTTAAGTGAGATGTCACCATGACTTGGCATTATATGATTTATTTTTATTTTATTGCTCTCCCTTCGGGCGGCACGGTGGCTTAGTGATTAGCACCTTCGCCTCTCAGCATTTCCATGTTCTCCCCGTGTCTGCATGGGTTTCCTCCGGGTTCTCCGGTTTCCACACATTCCAAAAACATGAAGGTAAGTTAAATGCTCCAAATTGCCCTGTATAGTGTGTGTATGAGTGTGTGGCTGTGTGAGTAAGTGTGTGCCCAGCGCTCTAGATGTTCTCCCCTGGATGGGAATGGGGAACTCCCCTGCAACCCTCATAAAGGAATAAGCAGAAGATAACGAATGAATGAATGTTCTCCCTTCAAAACTGTGATGGCTCCACAGTTAGGGTGTTGAGCTATCAATCAGAAGGTTGTGGGTTCCGGTCCACTGAACTTACCAATGTGGCTTCTTGAGCAAGATCCTTAACCCTCTTTGCTCCAGGGCAAAGATTCACACCTGTTTCTTTACCTAATAATTTACCTCACACTAATGAAACTTTACACTGCTATTATTTTAAAAACACTCTTTAGGGTAATTATTCAAATACACAGAAATTAGGGCATGCATATTATGAATGCTAAGTCTGTAGGTTTTTTAAGAATCTATTGCACCAAACTAGTAAATTGTTTGTCATGTGGTAATATAATTAATGCAAAACTCAGTAATTAATCTGCTTTGCCATGCTATTATTTTGAACACTGGTTCCTGGTTCGAATCCCAATCTAGCTTCCATGTTCTGGCCGTGTGGGTTTCCTCCAGGTTCTCCGGTTTCCTTCCACAGTCTAAGAACATGGATCCAAGGTAAATTGAATACTCTATAATGTGTCATATAGGGTGTGTTTGTGTGTGCCCAGTGATAGATTGGCGCCCTGTCCAGGATGTATCTGACCAGTGCCCAAAACCTTCTTCCCTGAATATGCATGGATGACCTAGTAAAGGACCCTAGTAGAGGATTAAGCGGAAAGTAATGAATGTATGGTCAAAGCACGACATGCAATGTTGAAAATAATTAGTAATCTAGTTAAAAGTCAGTGTCCTGGTGATCATGCAAAGCTGTGATTTATAATATTCGAGTGAAAACAACGGATTGGCTAAAATGAAAGATGTGTTGGAAGAATGCCCAGCTTATATTAAATCATGCCCTTCTGTGGAACTGTTGATAAATATTGGAATTCAAAAAAAGGGACTGTGCAAAATATTTCATCTAGGCATTCTGAAAATGAGACATAATGCCAAACTGGTTATGCTGATATAATTTGAAGACAAGGAATTAACACAAAATCAGTAATATTTCTAATTTTTTCTATGAGACACTGTGAGCATTCCATACCAAAGGCATGAGTAATTGTCTCAATCCTGCTGGATTCTTTCACAATATATTGCAGGGTGTCTGTGGGAATTTGTGCTAATGTAGTCAAAAGAGCATTTGCAAAATCATGCAATAAATTTGAGTGAGAAGTCCTGGGTTGAAATCAGAGCTCCAATCCAGCTCAGTAGTGCTCAGGCTTTAAAAAGCCAGAGCTCCGTATGGGCTGCAGTATTTCCACTAAAGTGATATATAATTCAAAACAAAACTCTAATAAAATGTGTGCTTCTTGAATATTAAAACTCATTGAATATTGTAGTACAAATGAATACAAAAATGGTTTTGCAACAACTGCCAAGACAAATGATAAGTACATGCTGAGGTTTGTTGGGTCACTTGAACTAAAATCCCAAACAAGAGAGAGAACAGCAAGAATATTCAAAAGCAAAGTTTGTTATCAAGTTATGATAAAGTGCTGGATAGATAATATTTTGAAGCTTTCACAGCAGGGGAAATTTCATATAATCAATTTAAACCTTAAACCTTTACACCCATGCAGACCCAAAGAATTCTTTGTACCAAAGAATTTAAGACTAAATCAAGTTAAGATGAGCGGACCGACACCTACATCACTATTCTGCCCAAAGATTTAACTCAGAACTTTTGCTCAAACATTTTATTTTATACTGTATATTACATTTCTTTTGTCTTAAAAGACTACGTTCGCAGTATTAGAGTTTTCAATTTCTGTATATTATCAAATTCTTATCAAACAAATATGTAATGTAAATAATATTGTGTGTAGAGAGGCACAAACAGTGTAACCTTTGTGAATACAAGGTGTGGATTTGAAAACAGCATTACTGTTACAGAATTTAACGTCCATGTTTTATGTGGTAACCTAAAGTAATACACATTGATATGCAAAGTAACACTACTAGTATTAGAATTAAACATTAAATGAAGGTAGAAATGTTCCTCAGTGTACTTAATTGTGTACATTTTATTTCCTCTGCTGCATTTACCAAAATGTATAAATTAAGACAAGTACCAAAAAAAAAAAAAAAAAAAAGCTTGTGAGCTTTACAGCTGCTTTTAAGAGCTTATGACATACTTAGTAATTATTATATTACAAAACTGTATCCATTAACACTTCACTGATTTGTACTCAGAATAAAATGCTGTACATTTGTTTCAACTAAAAATAAAAACACAAAAGGTGAATGTGTAGTCCTTTGAAAGATTTTTTTTAAATAATTACTACAAAAAAAAAAACTTGAATTTCTTTCCATTGGTTTATATGTTATAAACGTATTTATACCAGAAAACAACTATAAAAAATTGTGTTACAGACAAGTAATAATTTAAGTTTCACATGAAGAATTAAACTGTTAGGTCAAACTGGATGATTAAGAATGTATGAACATACACAGGTCACTACAGGTAGTAGTAGTCGATGCTTTTAAATGATGTACACTCAATGTGGGTATGTCACAGATAGCTTGCAAATCGTCCAATGGGTTTTAAGAGAACTTGGCAGCTTGTGGAGGGGGTCCCAAAAACCCTCCAGCCTGTTTGGTGGCAGCACGAGATGGAGCCAGCCCCAACATCTTCTGTATGTTCTGAGAGAGAAAAATCAAAGCAAATTTGTTGATTGTGACATTTCCCTCTCTTAAGACGTTTTGACTTTTATAACAGAAAATGTAGACAAAGCTTTACCAAAAACAAAAAGATAATGTTTCTCTTAACATTATTGATTTAAAAAAATTTAAAAACCAGGAATTTGTATGGTTGGGTCTTATATCTGAAGCCATGGCTTGCAATTATTTTAACCTGGGTTAAGCTTTTGGGTCTGAGAGGCACTTTAGATTCCAATTATCAAACTTTGTCTCTATAGACCTTTTTGTGAACGGTTACGCCATAAGAAACACTTAGTAATAGTTTTGTGGACTGAACAATTTAGTGTGTGTTGCTGCAAATGCACCCCACAAGTTCTAGTAAAAATTCAAGTCTTAACATATTCTTAAAAAAAAAACATTGTACTGGTAAGATTACCTAAACATTGCGTGTTATCTAATTCAGTGAAAAAAAAACTACAGATAGCATTATATGGTGTACAGTGTACCTATATACTGATTTGTAGCCCAACATAGTCTTAACATAAACTAACCTTTGGAATTTGAGTTCAGAACACAAAATAATTTACCGCAGAAAAACTTAACAGGAGTATGTACTTTTAATGTCCCAACCACTGAACCACCACACCCATATTCAAGTAGACATGCACAAAAAACAGGTTTTAACAGATATCCATAAGTTTATATATGTTTTAAATATATTGGGGGGGCACTTTCGTATAAATATTGTGCAAACCACCTACCGATGACAGTGAACTAAGCAACAAATTGTTCATTATATACAGGTGCTGTCATCAAATTAGAATATCACAAAATAGTTGATTTATTTCAGTAATTCCATTCAAAATGTGAAATTTGCATATTTGATACACCAAATACTGTGTTGCTGTACATGTTCATACTTTTCAGTTTGCCAACATTTCTAAAAATCCTTTTTTTGTATTGGTCTTAACTAATATTCTAATTTGGGCGGCATGGTGGCTTAGTGTTTAGCACGTTTACCTCTCAGTGCTGAGGATTCCCAGTTCGAATCCTGATCTGAGTGGAGTTTCCATGTTATCCCAGTGTCAGCGTGGGTTCTATCTGGTTTTCTCCCACAGTCCAAAAACATGGATTCCAGGTAAATTGAATGCGCTAAAATTCCCCTCATATAGTGTGTGTGAGAGAGTGTGTGCCCAGCGATGGATTGGTGCCCTGTCCTGGGTGTATCTGCCCAGCACCCGAGATGTTCTCCCCTGGATGGGCGTGTGGAACCTCACCACAACCCTAATAGAGGATTAACCGGAAGATAATGGATGGATAATGTTCAAATTTACTGAGATGCTGAATTTGGGATTTTTTATTATGTGACGACATAATTTTATTTAAAGAACTGAGTTATTTTTAGTGTAATATTTACATATTTATAATAGTGTTTCTTTATTTGAACAAAAATTCTACAAGAAAAAAAGTTGCTGAGGCTAATCAGACTGGAAAAATCAAGGTCACTTGATTAACCAACAAAGATCACTCAATAAGCAAGACATGTAATCGTCTGTGAGACCACAAATGAAATCAGAATAACCTCTAAGCAACTGAAGAGCTTCTCTTACATTCCTTCAGTTAAAAGAACACTGATCAAAAATGGCATACATGGCATAATTGCATTGAGAAATCTACTGCTATATATAGCCTGTCTGCAGTGTGCTGAAGATGACAGACAAAAGCCAGAAGGATAAAATGTTTTGTAGACATGAGAGCTCTGTTTTAACAAGCAGCAATATGTCTGAAGAAAACATTAGAACCTTATCCAATCTGTATCACATGGTGATGGTAAAATAGTTTACACCTGTTTTAATGCATCTGGGCTGAAGCTGCATTAATGAGAAAACAATGCACTCGCAATTTTATTATTAAACATTAAGACCCATGTCTGTAGCCCCCTATAACATCAACGTTTCAGAATTGCCAGTCCAAATTATAACCTCAAAGACCAGCAAAGAATTAAAGCTGGTCTGTACAGAGAAATTTGTTAAAATCCTCTAAGCCAGTGTAAATTCAGTTGATCAACAGATACCGGAAATGTTAAGGAACAGTTCATGCTGCACACCAGACACAGAAAGTAAAGTTACTACTTACAGATTTATAGTACTAAATTATTTTTGTATGATAACTAAGTATAATGTTTGCTGATATTTAATGTCAAATGTAGAATGAAATGTTATGATTACACAAACTTTTAAGACCCACTGGACATGGTTATGTTACTGTACCTGTCTAATAGACATAGTGCAGAGGATATAGAGGAAGATGAAAGAGCAGTCAGTATAATCTTCACCCAACAAGTTACGGTGTGAAAGCCCCTGGATGTAGGACAGTGGCACAAATGGAAGTTTCGCTACGACACGTCCATCAAAGCTAAAAGATCAACACACGTAAGAGTCAAACACAAGGCAACTTATACACATACATTTGGTTTAAATGTTTTTTGTTGTTAATCTGTAATTACATTTTTAATTGTTCATGTAAGTGTACTTACATAGAATTGAACATGCCCATTAATGCTGTAAAGCAGAAACCAATTGCAAACATGGACTTCATCCTCACCTGTAATTAAAAACAGGTCAATTAAAAGCAATAACAAAGATAAGATAAGTCTTTATTGAGCCCACCATTGGGAAATTCACATTCTCATCCACGACAGTAAGTCGGAAAGTTAAAAGGATACATCTAATCTCTCTCTCTCTCTCTCTCTCTCTCTTATATATAAATATATATAAGGACATTATAACAAAATTAATGATAAATAGTATACACAAAAAACCCTCACAATTATGTACATGACATAATACAGTAAGGAAGACTATAACATAAAAGCTCCTACAGATGTTCTATCAGAATGTGGTGTCCTGCTATCTTTCCTGTTTGCTCTTCCCTGATGCTTATTGGGCTGCAGTCAGCACCAGTAATGACTTTAATTTGGGCAGAGGACAGCCAATCGGATCCTGCGGCTCAGGGCTGATGACATTTTTTGGGTCTACCACTTATTGTGTCAGAACCCTCAGAATCATTTAAAAATTGCAAAATGACTCTTACTGCATTCAACCTCAGCAGTGATGGCATGTTGTAAGAGGCCTTGCTTATGCAGCTCAACAATCCTACCACTTTCAAAGTCAATGAGCTTTTTCTGCTTTTGCCTTCTTGACCGTGTAAACTTGACATAAAAAGACATGGAATCCAAATTTTTGCGCAGATTTTGTCTTTTAAAGACTATGGTCTTAAACTTTTGATCAGATGAAAAAAACATGTTTGAGTGTAAACACAGTTTTCCAGAAAATGGCTGCTCAAAGGTTTATGTCTCTTGCACCAATTTCTTTTATAAGCATCGTAAAGCTCTACTTAGAACCTTCTTAAGATCCAATAATGCACAATGCTAAATCTTGCAATTTTTTAAACTGGTCTTAAGATTTTAATCGGGAGTATATATTTTAATAAATAAAAAAATAAAAACACTGTACCATTGAGAGGTCTCTGTTATTGTTCTTAAGTTTCTCCTCCTGTCTCTCTATGAGGAAAAAAAACAACAAAGGCAAAAACGTATTATATTCAATTATTCGTTCACTTTTTTTAAATTGGTGCACAAATCTTTTAAGAACTCAGTTTTGTCTACATTCACCTACTCAATTTTCAAGTCATTTTAAAATTTTATTTAACTTAATTAGCAAAACGTTTTAAGAATATTTAGAATGAATTACTCTTGTGGTTTGTGTTGTTTTTATTTTAAGACCCGCCCCACACTAATGTGTCTGCGTCATGACGTAATTTACGTGCGTTTAAAGAGAAGGCGGGTAATTCAGTGTGGGTCTACACCGCCATCCAGTGACACATGCAAACGCTTGACTAACATTTAAATCACATTAAACTTGGACTTAAAGATTACCTTTATTTGTACATAGTGTAACATATAGCAGCAACCATTGTCTACAAATAATGTTTCAGGAGATGTGAGCATTTATCTGGACCACGTGGATCGTTCAGACATAATAGCAAATTTGTAAACTCAGACTCTGATGTTGCAAAAAATAGCTCGGCTAAAAATAGAGCTCAAGCATAACCCCAAAAGTGGTCAGTGGTTTTAAAGGATCTGTACAGGTCACTATAGTTCACCAAAAGGTAATATAATTTTGAATACACAGCACAAAATGGCTAAAAAGTTCCAATGACATTATTCTCAAATTCTGCTACAAAGGTCTAAGTATGGTTAATTGCTGTCATCAAAAACCTCCAACAATAAAATTACCAATAAACAAAAGTATTACAAGAAAAACACTCCAACCGGAAAATAAGTCTTAAATGATGGTCAGACTTTAGCTTTTAACAAATGATTACGACATTTGTACAATACATCCATCACAACACAAAAAAATAAAGACACAAAGTTACAATAAAAAATATATATTTATGTTATAGTTCTATTATCTATTACTCCACAAATTTTAATGTATTCTCACCAGGAGGATTAACACAGTGAAATCTTGAAAAAACAATAAAATACCTGAATATCAGTCCTTTAACCAGGTTTGACGTGATTTAAAATTCAAACCATTTTATTTTTAACGTAGTTAATTAAATATTAATGTTGGTTATAAATACTTGATAGGCAGAACAGTGGCTTAATGGTTAGCCTGTTTGCCTCTCAGCGCTGGGGGTTCCCAGATCAAGTCCCAATTTGGGGGTTTCCATGTTCTCCCCATGTCTGCGTGGGTTTCCTATATGCCCCTATATTCTGTGTGTGTGTGTGTGTGTGTGTGTGTGTGTGTGTGTGTGTAAGACAATGTGCCCAGTGATAGATTGGAACCCTGTCCTGGGTGTATCTGCCCAGCACCTGAAATATTCTGCCCTGGATGGGCATGGGGTACACCCATAGTGGTCCCCATGCACGTGACCATAGTATAGTTTAGGATTAAGTGGAACAGAATGAATGAATACTTGATCATTTTATGTATTTTGATATGTCTTACTAATAATTTTTAAAATCTTAAAATCTTTATAATCAGTGCTAAATCAACAACCCTAAATCAAAATCTAAAGCTAAATCAAAATCTCTTTTTATTGTCATTTTTAACATGTAAACCTTGGAACTAAAACCATGTGTTGACATTTAGGTCTGTTTATGGTTTAAACACTCAACCTTAAAGGACAGGAGGACACACCTATTCAACAAGAAACAAGTGCCAGTCCCATGATCCACTATTTCTGCTCACCCACTATTACAAACTCAGTACATTTTAAACAAAATGTTTTTATCGGTACCTCAATTAAACAAATAAGAAAAGCTAAATTAATACCGCATTTATTTACTGAGGGAAGCAATGTATTGATCTGTGAGTGGAAAAAGAATATCAACCTTTAAGATTAATAGATAATTTGAAAGTTAATGTGTTAAGTGCTTCTAGTCAAGGTAAAGACAATCAAGTGCAAGTTGAATTATTTTCCTTGGATTTTAGTTTACCAATATTGACACGTTTATTTTTATTGATTTTCTTTGTTTCGTATGTATTGATTGTGTTATTTGATTGTTTCAAATATAAGCGGCACGGTGGCTCAGAAATTAGCACGTTCACCTCTCAGGTTCGAAGCCCAATCTGGGTGGTTTTTATGTTTTCTGGTTTCCTCCCACAGTCTACAAACATGGATTTTGAGTTGAATTGATTGGTCTAAACTGCTTCGATATACTGTAGTCTGTGTGTGTGTGTCTGAGTGTTGGCTGAGCAATAGATGGGTGCCCTGTCCTGGTCCAGAAATGTTCTCCCCTGGATGGGCATGGGAAACCACCCACAATGACCTGAGTAGAGGCTTAAGCGTAGATAATGGATGAATGTTACAATTATATTAAAAGCAAAATGGCTTGATTTCAGTATGAACATACCAATCTTCTTCTTTTGTTGACGACCAGCAGATTCGGTAATTGTCTCCTTTTTCTTTTCCACTGAATCACACATTAAGAAAAATAGAAAATAATTTTACAGTAATCATAAGCATCATTATCATCATCATCATCATAATAATCAATGGGGGCAGCAACCAGATTTCTAAAAACAGCCCAAATGAAACTTAACTTACATTTTTTACTTTGTTTTTCTACTTCTGCTTTAAGTCTCTTGTATTTATCAGTGCGGTAAACCAGCACCCATGTGATACCTGCAGATCAGAACACACTCAGATCAGACCTCTGACAGAGGAACCATGTTAAGAAGCTCAATTAGGTGTTTAGTAAAACCAACAGCCAATAAATGTCATTACTTGCCTTCAGCCAATAGCGCCGTACAAACAGATATGAAAACAATGAGGATCGTGTCTGCAAACATAGTACTCATATTGAAATGAATCGAAATTCAATGAAATTGCACGACCTCGCAAAACAGATCAGAAACACACTAAGCAGCGTCAGCGATAAATGACGTCATTTGTAAGCGCCTAGATTTCTGCCGTGTTCCAAATGCCCCTTACATCCTATTCTCTTAAAATGGCGGATGAACTCCGGGTAATCAGTTTGCTCCAAGCTACGTGGCCCCACGCTGCCTCGTGCTCCACGTGGACAATCTGCAGGAACAAAAATAAACAAGTCGCCTTTGTAAAGCTTAGAATACAATTTGTTAAATAGTGAATTTATGAAGCTATAACCTTTTAAAAGTCTTTATTATTTCGATACTAAAGGAACACACTACATATGATGTGTTAAATAATTAAGTAATATGTTTAGTTACTTATTATTTAACGATACCCAACCATTACAATCCATGAATCAAAACACTTCCACACTTAGAAAGTAAATTGTGTTACTAATGTGGTTTCTCTGCGTTTTATTTTTTTTGATTAAAAAATGTCGATTAAACAAAGTAAACTATATTAGGTGTATACTTCAGAGCATGTGCAGTGTTATACATTACATTTAACATATTTAGCTCATTGTCTGTATAGTTAAATGCATCTTTAAACACTAAATGTTAGTTTGGCTGTTAAAAACACTTTTTTCTCCAATTAAGATACATCCAGAAAGCTACTAAAGTGCATAGTCCTGATCTCTACAACTTTTTGAACTTCTTCTGTTCTAAGAAATTGACACAGATCTTTAATACTCAGTTACATTATCAGTCGTATTAATCGTAGTATTAATTGTAGTAGTATTGTTTTGAACACTCACCATTAGCACCAGTAAACATCCATCCATTATCCATCCATCAATTATCTTCCGCTTATTTCTCAATATGAATTGAAAATTGCTTAAATATTAAAAGATGTTGCCGTTTCAAAAACAAACAGATAAATTCATAACCTTTAATGACAAACTCAAAGATCCATGGTTTTATGGACTTTCCTAAACAGTACTTACAAATTAAAAAGCATGCAGTCAAAATTTTCTACGTGTGTCTTTTTTGTTGAATAAAACATAATTTGGTGATAAAGAGGTGCTGCATAACAATTTTGTCCATTATCTTTCAAATAAATAAGGCAAGATATGCCTTGATTAGTCCCACTATTGGGAAATTCATATTTTCAGCAGCAAACGGTTAGTCATTGGGAGGGGAAAAAATGATTTTACTTTTTATATGTAACATATCTTCTGGGAGAAGTAATTAAAAGAAGAAATTTTATAATAGAGATAGTGGTTAGTGGTTAGCACGTTCTCCTCTCAGAGCTGGGGATTCCCTGTTTGAATGTTCTCCCTGTGCCTTCTCTGGTTTCCTCCCACAACTGAAAGCATGAATTTAATGTAATGCATTCTTCACTCGCATGGGGAACCCTCTTGTAACCCTAGTAGAGGATTAAGCAAGAGATAATAAATGGATGAATGAGCAGCAGTCACAGCAGCAAAGGGGAAGGAAGGGAAAAAAGCTCAATGGTATTATATATACACTGCTCAAAAAAATAAAAGGAACACTTAAACAACACAATGTAACTTCAAGTCAACCACACTTCTGTAAAATCAACCTGTCCAGTTAGGAAGCAACACTGTGTATCAATCTTACTTGCTGTTGTGCAAATGGAACAGACAACAGGTAGAAATGAGAGGCACTTAGCAAGACCCCCCTATAAAGGAG
>JAOUQT010308409.1:0-15270 GCA_025769995.1 Xyliphius kryptos | reverse complement strand
TGCTGCGTGTTTGTGCGCATCGGCTTTGCGCACGTCTACTGCGCAGCCGCATTACGAGGCGAGAGCGGAGCGTGACAAATATATTATCTTGTGTGTTTGTTTTTTTTACATATATATTTTTTAAAAATGTGTTATAAATGTTATTACCGTGGAACAGTGAGGAATGTAATTTCAATTACTTTTTCCAGAACATGTGAAGGAATTGAACTTCTAAAAACTGTCTTCACTGGCTACCGTGTTCTCTAATTAATCATACCTCAACCACACCCCCACCCAAAATTAAATATTTGTAAGATTAAACCATATGTAACTGAAATGGTCCTTACTACCCAGCTTGTAATAATAACTAAATGAGTAATAATGTTACAAGCATGAGTTCTAAACAAGCTCCAGTAATAAATTCTAAGAACAAAAGAAACAGGGTTGTATTTAAGATTACAAAAATGTGTAAATTCTAAGGTAATTTTGGTTATGACACTCTATTGTGTTATTGCATGTGCGGTTTAAATTTCACCAAGATTAAAGGAACGTATAACTTCTTACCAATATTAGTCCTATAACTCCCCAATGAGGCTTGTTATATCCTGAATACGTTTACGTTCCTTTCTTGATCATTTGGCCCTGGTTACAGTAGTAAACCATCCCGAAAGATGAAGGTCTTTTTCTAATCGTTCATCTTCGGATAACGCAACAGAAAAAACAATATCCTGCAGGCCTTCGTTCCTCCATCATAGTGCAATTTGTGGCAGTGACAGGATAAAAAGTGGCAGGACAAGGGTCTGGAACCTCATATTCTTTTTAATGCCCATGCATTCACGTCTCCTTCTCTGTAGAATTGCTGAAAAATTATGATGTTGCCCTTGTACACCAGGTTCTTTTCTTGCCATATTTTGTTCATAATGAATTGCTTGGTCTGGAAGCTGTGAAACTTAAGTATAAATGTTCTTGTGCTTGCGTTGTCATTTGTCGGTTTCTGACAGAGTGAGCAGTGTGCCATCTTAAATTTTAGGCTGAAATCTTGCAGCAGACCCAAGATGTTTTTTGAGAATAGTTCCACCCATTTTACCGTCACCTTTTTCAGAGTCTTCTTTAACATTGTATAATCTTAGCTTTTGTCATCGTTGCATGTTTTTCCGAGGCTTCACTTTGGGTTTCCACGTTTTTATCGTGCCTCATGAGATGGGAGAGTAATTGTAATTTTTTCTAGTAAGTCAATAATTACTCATCTAAAAGTTCTTGTCTCATTGATGATAATTTTAGTATTTGATCATAGCTCACCTGGGTTTGTACTTGCGTCAACCACACTTGAGTTTTCATTTTAGAATAAGAAGATTTTTCTTTCTCCGACACTTTACTTTTCTTTTTTTTTTTTCGTGTGCTGTGAGTCATGGCTTTTTTTGCACACTTATTTTGTGGTTTGATGTGTAACTATTGGATGGATGTACATCAACTGACACTCACCAGGCTTTTTGTGGTAAATTTAGAGTAATTCTTTTCCAGGAGGTAAATTCAGAAGGATGATAGACACTGGGTGCTGTAAACTCTTGGCAGCTGGGCATACCAGGAAGACAGGCCTGTAAATATAAACCTATTATAAAAGCCCTTGGTTTTATTCTTTCATTACACAAAAATAAACATAAAGCAAAACTTTACCTCTTTGACCAGATGCCAGGTCAGCCCATGATTAGTGGAGAACTCCAAACGAACTTGTGTGTCGATGTGGGGTGATGCCTTGCGCCCACAGCCCATTATCAAAGAAAACTGCAGCATGTAGGATGCTCCAATCTGCATGGACTGAGTCTCGACATAGCGAATGCTAGATCCAGGATTCGATTCTCCAGAGAAACTACAAGGATAAAAATTATATGTAATAACAGTTGGTTACCACATCTGGCTTTCAGCACTGGGGATCCAGGTTCGAATCCCAATCTGGGTGGGTTTTTCATGTTCTTCCTGTTTCTACCTTTTTTTTTTTGGTTTCTTCACTTAAATTCCAAAAACATGGATCCAAGGTGAATTGGCAGATGTAAATTGGCCCATTATAGTGTGTGCGTCTGTGTGAATGGATTGGATCTGTCCAGCGCCCAGTTAGGCATGGAGAACCACCTCCCCCCCTTAAAAAACATATTATAGAAGAATCGCATTTTAAAAAATTGCCCCATCTAATTTGGCTCCATATAGTGTGTGAGTGGAGTATAATCAGATGAGCTTTGTTTGTGATCACTTGGCTTCTAATGAGATGCTTTGTTGTCAGTTCAAGGGGGTGTTGACCAATGATTCGGCAAATATACCCAGGATGGGGCACCAATCCAACACTCACTCACACAGACACACAATATATATAGTTTTTGGATTGTGCGAGGAAACCGGAGAACCTGGAAAACCCACAACACATAAGGACAACCCTCCGAATGTCAACAGTTTTAAACTCCAGGCACGATAATATCAGTTCATCAGAGCTGGAAAGGTACCTCAGTGTCCAGTCATGTTGGCAGTACGGCTGCACTCGGCCCAAGTAGAATCCCAGACTTTGAGTGACGTCCAGGACGTTGCTAAAGTCCAAACTGATGGTATTGAACAAAACTGAGGTCATGCTAATCTCATCCAGTGCCCACACGTCATGCCCACGGCCGGAGTGGTAGGGTTGCCACCAGCGAAACTGTACGCCGAACTTCCGAGCTCCTGTGGGGAGCTCCACTGAAACAATCCTAACACATAGAAATGATATATGTACAGACATGATTATTCAGTTATCCAGTTAAGTGTAAGTGTAGCCAGGGAGCAGGTATCATAGAAAAAAAATCAATGAAAAAAATAAAAGAAGCAGCAGCAAACAAAAGGATCCAGAACCATTAATAATTCGCTATTTTTAATTTTTATGTTATTTTGTTCTTAACACATTCCACGATCTACTAAAGAAAAACTTTTAATTGTAGTGTTCCCTTTATTTTTTGAGCGCTATATATATATATATATATATATATATATATCACCTGGGTTCATGGAAGCCTTTGTAGGAGTAATGCTGAAGCAGGGTCCATGTAATTCCATTG
Source organism: Xyliphius kryptos (assembly GCA_025769995.1). Classification (NCBI taxonomy): domain Eukaryota; kingdom Metazoa; phylum Chordata; class Actinopteri; order Siluriformes; family Aspredinidae; genus Xyliphius; species Xyliphius kryptos. The sequence continues at coordinate 12,217 of JAOUQT010308409.1, read as the reverse complement.
TCCGTTGAGTAATGGAGCAGCAGTCCCTCTCCAGGCTTATCGGGGGCAGGGCAGGAACTTAGGATACTACGGCTACCCAGCCTCAATGTAAATTGCAGGTATCTGTACACATCAATCAGAGATGGATATTGTTCTTGGTGAATGGTCTCTACTCCCAGTCTTGGAGATTGACCTTCATGTAATGGGAATTTTGTTGGCAAACGCAATATTTAACACCTGCTGAAGCTACAGTAGTTAATGAACTGATTCTTTACAGGGTGTCCATTTTAGTATCAATGGAAGAAAATACAGATTTTTAACAACAATGAGGCAAAATCAATTTTTTGGTTGGTTCTGGATTGACCTGGTAGATAATATAATTAATTTTAGTTGATGTATTCTTCTTTCATATGTTTCAGAAATACGATTTAGAGAGACATTATTTCAGTCACTGGTATATACTGGTATATAACACTTGATCATTGTCACTGTCCACAGTCCCTAAATTCTTACTATTTTTTAGATGCAGGTAGTCCAGCTGATCAATGGCTTAAGCACACCCTAACATCAGTACAGGAATGTATTACCCCAAATGTTTGTACACTTAGATGGAAGGTGCCCATAAGAGTGTATGTGTGTACCTGGCCTGAGAACTATCAAGTGCAGCGGTGATTAAATGTCTTCTGCTGTCTCTGTTAAAGACTAGGGCCTTTCCACTGGCCAAAACACCACAGCTGAAGCTGACTTCAGCACCACGGACAGACGAAAAGCTGTGATAAGAGGAAAGCCTCGGGCTGGAGAAACCCTCAGACAAAAATGCAGGGCATGTCTGAGACGCTAGGTCGCATGCTGGTCCACTAAAGCCAGGGTCACACCTAAAAAAGAAATGTTATTTGAGGGTTGTACATCATACATGGAAATAAAAAAAAAAATTTGAATATGCTTTCTGTGGCAGAGCAATGTTATGCTTTTTTCTTGTTTTATGTTAACTACGCAGAGAGTATTCATACTTGCATCCGGTTGATGAGCATTGTCCTCTACCCGAGCAGAACCGCAGACAGGATGGGCCAACATAGACTAAACAGAAAGCGTACAGCGTAAAAATATAACAGTTGCATAACACATGCCCAGTAAGCACTATATGGTGGTGTAGTGGTTAGCATGTTCACTGGGGCAACAGGTTTGAATCCCAATCTTGGTGGAGTTTCCTCGTGTCTGTGGGTTTTCTCTCTCTGGGTTCTACAGCTTCCTCACACAGTCCAAAAACATGATTCATATTCTATATAGTGTGTGTGTGTGTGTGTGTGTGTGTGTGTGTGTGTGTGTCTGTGTGAGTGTGTTCCCAGCAATTGGTGTCTTGGATGTCCTGTCTTGGATGTATCTGCCCAGCACACAAGAGATTTTTCCCTGGATGGACATGGAGACCACCCATGACTCTATTAGAGGATTAAGCAGAAGATAATGAGATGAAATGATGTTTAAAGACTTACCATTGTCTATAGCCCACATTTTGCCGGTTCCAGTTCCTATTTGTCTCCAGCGGAACTGTGTGCTCTCTGTCAGAGCAGCATTGGGCAGAGGGATGGTGATTCTAGTCCATCTTTACAGACATTAAAAATATTTCTTCAACAATTCCATCTTTAATTATTGAATTCTAATTGCAATAGAAAAAACAGAGAACTTTCTGATGTAAGACTAACAAAAAAAACACAAACATTATGTACACACCCACTAAAGTTCTCAGATGAATAAACTGTGCTGTGGGGCAGATGAGGTCCAGAACACAACTCGGGCAGACATTCCGCATTCAGCAGGGACCAGGTTCGACCATGATTAGTTGAGAATTCCAAACTGACACTGCAAATACAATAGAAGAAATGTTGAACAAGACTTTGCGAAAGATTGGAAATTGAGGTTGCTTAGTTATTAGCTGGTCTGCCTCTCATAGCTGGAAATCCAGGTTTAATGTTTTCATGTTCTCTGTCTCCATGTTTTTTATGGTGGGGGGCGTTCCGTTTTCCCACAGACCAAAAACATGAACCCAAGGTAATTATTCTGCTCTAAATTGCTCCTATCTAAATTGCCCCTATATAGTGTCGTCGTCGTCGTCCCAACCGCCGCCACCAACACCACCACGGCACTAGTAGAATATTGAGCTGAGGGTAAAGAGATGGGATCTTTTCTTTCATCAGATATCAGATCATCTGATACAGCATGATGATCATGTAATATATAGTTGGATGAAGCACCTGTTTATAGGCTGGTGAGCTCCACAACCAAGGTTGATGGAGAACTGTGCCAGATGTGTGTAGTCATTCGGTAGTGTTGGTAAAAGCTGCAGATGGTCCAGTGCCCAGACATGACGATTTTCTCCAGCGTGAAATTTCTGCTCCAGGCACAACTGGGTGACCGGGGTCTGGAGCTCTGCAGGTAAGGCCAGAGACACCACAGTGGGAGTCTGAGAACAAATGAAAAGAAGCAGACATAATATATTTATTTATGTTATTTATATGAAGAAGGAGAAATGTTTACATTAATTAAAAAGAGAAAAAATTGGAACCAAACCAATAAGTCTCTCTTAAAAATATCCGGGACTTTGGGATGCGCCGTGATGCTCAACACTATTTTACACCGCCAACAGTCTATCTTCAAGTGTCATTTAAATAACGACACTGCTTGTGACTATATCTACCTGAAATGAGGTGTGTTGGAGAACCACATGGACCAGGCATTGTGTGTACATTCCACATCATTACAATGGCATAAACGGTGACACACCTTGTACAGTGGTGCTTAAAATAATAGCAGTCCATTATGACTAACCAGATAAGCACTGTTTTTGGTATAAATTATATTACCACATGACAATCTACTAGTTGGTGCAGTATATTCACCACATGCATGCTCTTGAGTCTGTGCTTTCAAATAAATAATTGAAAGGGGTGTGTTTAAAATAATAGCAGTGTGGAGTTCAATTAGTAAGGTCAATCATTCTGTGAGTAAACAGGTGTGAATCAGGTGTCCCTTATTTAAAGGTGAAGCCAGCACATGCTGTATGTGCATTTCTTTTTGAAAGCCTGAGAAATATGGGTTGTGCAAGACGTTGTTCAGAACAAAGAACTTTGTTTAAAAAGTTGATTGGTGAGGCTAAAACTTATAAAGAAGTGCACTCAATGATAGGCTGTTGAGCAAGAATGATCTCCATTGCTTTAAAATGGAAAGCAAGTAAAAATTACATTATTTTTTTGAGGAAAACAGAAAATACTTACCCTGTACGCAGAGTATGGAAGTATGTCTAACATCACTCGCTCTCGTCGACCTTCGGCTCGACCAAAGACCATTACATCATTGTCATGTGACTCTCCTGGATCACACTCTCCAGCACCTTATATTTACAAAAATGGTTTTAAATTTAAGAAACGTACACTTTTACTTTACATTTATTTTATCAAAGAACAAGGCATTATACACACAGGTCTGACATCATGAGTTCTGACAGGTGAAATGATTAATGCGGATTAGCTCAGAAAACACTCACTGGCCATTTTATTAGTTACACCTAGTTACCACCCTTACACCTTCAGTTCTACACTCAGTTTCACTGATCATATAGATCAGGGGAGTCCAAACTTTTTGCAAAGAAGGTCAAATTTGATAAAGTGAAGAAGACGACCGAAAGCCTATAGTGACCCTCCTTTTTTCACCATTTATTTTGTCTGACAGAGCTAGCCAGCCATAGATAACACATTATAAGAGTGAAGTTGCGGGCCATTTGGAATCTGACATGTATCTAAGTACATTTGTTCTAAAGCATTATGAATTCTTTATAAAGCTTTATGTATATGTTAGTAAAGCATTATCAATACCCCGTTTATGTAAATTGTTACCCAAATAGTTTTTAGGTTTCAGTGCATTTATTGCATACGTTTCTAGGATCCATATTTCAAGAAAAGTTTTAATTGAACATTTGTTATATACAGTAAAAAGTCATACCCATAGTAAAGTGGAAGCGTAGATTGCCATATGTGGTTGTATCCAGGTAAGGAGTACACACCTTCCTTTTTCCATTCTTGAGGAACACTAGTGCTGAACGTGACTCAATTTCCCCACACTGGGTGCCAATCACTGCCCCCTCAAATTCCCAGCTGGAAAACAAGGTGGACTTAACTGTTAAACTCCACATAGAGAAAATAAAGTGCACCAAGTATATACTATTATATTTGCTCATCTTATCTCATTATCTTCAGCTTAATCCTTTACTAGTTTTGTGTGTGTATTGGGGGGGGCTTCCCTATGAGCATCGAAGGGAGAATGTTTTGGGTGTTGGGGAGATACAGCCAGGACAGGGTGTCAATCCATTTCTGGGCACTCATTCACTTAAACAGACACAATATATAGGGGCAATTCATATAGAGATAATTTATAGCAGCCAATTTATCCAAATTTCATGTTTTTGGACTGTGGGTGGAAGCGGAGAATCATTGAGGATGTGGTTGGAGTTTCCATGTTCACTACAAAATATTTTTTCTTGGACGAGCAAGCAGAACCCCGCTAAATCTAATGGAGTTGCACTGACGTTTCCATGACCATGTAGAGAACATTTCGGCGCTGGGCAGACACACCCACGCCCGAGCTCTTATCCATCGCTGGCCACAAAGTTACACATTATAATGGGGAAATTTAAATAGGGAAGAGCACACACACATAGAAACACACACACTATATTGTGCAATTCAGAGCATTAAATTTACTTTAAATCCATGTTTTTGGACTGTTGGAGGAAACGAGAACCCAGATAAAACCCATGAAGACACGGGGAGAACATGGAAACTCCACCCAGACAAGGATTCGCTGAACATGCCTCCCGCTATATATATTGTAATTTTTTTTGTATTTTATAACCTGACATAAACCTGCATTCGTTGTGAACTCATGCCAGTATTAATGAGGTGGAGGTGTTGGACCAGCTGGTAAAACTGTGCGAAGATAATCTACCTCCTTCGCAATCTGTGCAGAGCAGTATGAAGCCGGTTCTAAACCACAAGCTTTTCTCCATACTGGTGCCTCACTTTTGGGTTAAACACACCCTGATGAGCTAGCTACACCTTGAATCTGTTTCCACCTTATATACTAAAAGATAACTCATGTCCAAGCTGCAATTGTAATTTAATATATGTGATAATGTAAATGTTTTATTGATACTCCTACCCTTTGGGTGGGCTTTCAAAGTCTTCCTTCCAGTAATACCACTCCTCTTCTGGGTGGAGATCAATGTCCCGGGTGGTGGCAAAGTTATACCCTTCATCCTCTCCTCCATGAAAATACAACGAGTTCCCATCTGACTGACAGGCGTGCTGGTAATAAGATGGAAGGTAACACTTTTATAAATCCAGTATTTATAATGCATTATAAAAGTATTAATAAAATATATGAAGCATTCGATACATTTAACACTTTTCATTAGACTTCGTTAATGTACAGAAATGTTCACAATCACTGTCATAAAGTGTTCTAACAATATGACAAAATTTATAACATAATTTTTTATGATGCATTATAATACTTATTCGCAGCAATTCTGGTAACACTTTACATAAATCCGGTATTCAAAACGTTTTAAAACACATACATAAAGCAGCAGACAGGAGTCGTCACCCACAATAACTAGGTCCTATACCATTTAGATAGTTATCAACTAAACCAAAAAGAGTTCAAAAAAAATTTGCCAAAAAAATCTCATTAATATTATCACTAAAACTGGTAATAAAAGAAACACTCTAAGTTTAAAACTTGGGTTATTAAACATTAGGTAACCCTTATCAAAATCAGCTCTAGTTCAAGAATTAATTACTGATAACTTTCTAAACACCCTCTGCCTCACAGAAATTTGTACTAGAACAAGTGAATACATAGCATTAAATACATTTTCCACCTGGCTATAGTTATGGTCATAAACCACATCTTAGTGGACGTGGAGTGGCCACGATCTATAAAGAAAATCTAACACTGAATAATAAGTTTAAGCCCAAATCCTTTGAAGTTATCATACTAAACATAAGCAGTTCATCATCAAAGTAGAAATCCAATTTAATGCTACTTAATACCATATACCACCCTCCAGGCCCATATACATATTTTATTATTGAAATTGGTGAATTTCTCTCCAATTTAGTGGTTTATTCAGATAAGGCATTAATAGTTGGTGATTTTAATGTTCACTAAGAAAACACACAACACTTGTTTAAATTAGCCTTTGACTCCTTGATTCCATGGTTGTCACTCAAAATGTAGTTGGTCCCATACATCACTGTAAACATATATTAGACTTAATTTTGTCACACAGCATTAACACTAATAATGTAATTATTGTTCCACAAAGTAAGGTCACCACTGATCATTATCTAAAACCTGTGACTTACTTCACTGTTAAATATTGAGGACTCCTTAATCAGACCCCGTTCATCTATAGGTAATCTAGGTTTTATTATTGATTCTGTCAGGAGCGCTCTGCGCTCCTTACCTGTTTTATTTATTATTTTCAGTTAATTAACTTGTTTTTTCTCAGTTCCATCCCGTTTTAGTTAATTAACTGTTCTGTTTCGTTATTGGTTTATTTTCTGTCATGTGTTTGGAATTTTTGTTTTATATTCTCTGCGTTTCCGTTCAGCCGTCAGATCGGCTTTGGTTTTGTTACCCGTGTTCCGGTTGCCCTATGTTGTGGTTTTCCTTGTGTTTCTATAATAAACCTCTTTCACTTACAGTTGCCTCCTGCATCCATTCAGCGCAACTATTAAATTAACAACGGTTAACTTGCGGCGGGCAAGTCGGGTTCGACAGCGATCGTAACTGATTCTGATCTCTCCTTTACTAAACACATTAATATTATTGCTAGAGTTTCTTTTTTTACCTCCCCAACATTTCAAAGCTAAGATATATTGTCTCCTTTCAAGATGCAGAAAAACTAATTCACGCTTTTATAACCTTAATGTTAGACTATTGTAACTATTAGACTTGTTCAAAATGCTGCAGCTAGAGTTTTAACTAGAAGCAGAAAGTTTGATCATGTCAGCTCTGTATTATCAAACCTGCACTGGCTACCAGCTAAATTTTGCATTGATTGCAAAATTTTATTATTAACATATAAAATTCCACATAATCAGGCCCCACAGTATCTGAGACAATTCATTTAATTATAAATCAACATGTGAACCCGCTCTCAATGTGCAGGTTTACTTTTAGTTCCTAGAATTAATAAAGTTACTGCTGCTTCTCCCACAAGGCTTTTCAAATTTGAAATAGCCTTCCAGTTACTATTCATGATTCTGAATCATTATCAATCTTCAAAAGTAGATTAAAAACACATTTATTTATGTTTTATTAATTCCCTGTAGATCATTAGTAGGGGGTGTGGCACTGAAATGATGCTTTTCCGGAGGGGTCCTCTCGACTTAGTCTGCATTATCTGCCCCTTTTAGTTCTGCTGCTCTAGTCAGTTATGCCGGAGTCACATGTTGCACAATGTGTCGATCAGACTACAGTTATTACACAATTACAGTGCTTTATTAGCTCAAACTGTGTTTCTTGTCTTTTTTTCTGAGGTGGCGTCTTGAGGAGATCCCATCTCCTTGTCTCTGGCCCTGCCGGAGCTCTGCGGATATGATGATTATGGAAAGGAACATGGACTTCTGTTGTACTGATAGCATTGCAGTCCTGGAGGATGGACTCCAGTTTATATAATTTTTCCTATTGTTTAATATGGACACAAACGGACTACATGGACTGATCTATACACAATCTGTACATGGCTGTCCTACAATGATGCTGCCTGGCAGATGGAGGATGAGTCTTCCACTGAGCCTTGGTCCGCCCAAGGTTTCTTCCTAAAAAAAAATAACATCATAACAGGAAGTTTTTTCTTGCCACTGTCGCTTCGGCTTGCTCTTTGGGAGTTTAGGCTTTGAGCTCTGAAAAGCTCCTTTGTGACAACACACTTTTGTAAAAAGCTCTATATAAATAAAGTTCTTGAACTTATAAAGAATTCATTATGCTTTATAACACTTGACATAAGCCTTTGTTAAAGCACTTAAATGTTTATAACCACATTTATAAAGTGAAGAATGTGCGATAAGGCTTTATAACACAATGTAAAATAATGCATTGTAACGTATATTTTAACTGTTCATTAAATTATTGTGTTAAACTATATCATTTATTCATTATCTTCCGCCTAATTCTCTACCATGGTTGCGCAGGAGGGGGGATGGGGTTGGTTCTCCATGCCCATTTACGGGGGAAACATCTCGGGTGCTGAGAAAAAATACACCCAGGGCACAATCCTTATATCCTCTATATCCAATCTATATCCTCCCCTGAAAAGTGTTCAAAATAGTTGATGAAACTTTATAGGCATTGGGTAAAGTGTTGTCATTTATTATCACTATAAAGTGATTGCATTATTTCAGTACATCATTAAAATATTATAAATGCGCTTAAAAGACTTTAGGCAAAGTAAAATAATTTAGTTTGAAATAAGATTGTCTTTAAAAAAATGTGTGTAAAAATTTGTTTTAAAAAGCTTTATGTAATTTTGTATATCATTGTATCATACTTATGTGAATGTGACATCTATATACATTAAAAGAGACTTATGACAACTGTTATAATGCATTATGAATATGCTATAAAGCTTTATTAATGTGTTAATAATGCATTATGTGTACCGAATTTAAAGTGGATGTAGTGGATGTAAAGTGTTTCCGACATTCTTACTTAATACAAAATAATTTCACTTTACAAGTCAGTATGTACTAATATTGAAGCAGTCTCCTTTATAGAGGCAAAAAAAATACAAAACTTTAAATGCTGCCTATAAAGAGAGCTTGTAAGCTTTTAAAAAACTTTATAAGCACTTATATAAAGTCATTTTCAGTGGAGGCATTCTTTAAAAAAATGCTACAAAGCTTTAGGACAGTGGTTTCTACAAAAAGATTAAATACACATTTTATAATGCATAATGTCACTTTGTGTTGTAAATCCTTATGGTATATTGGTTAGTGTTATAAAACATTATGACTATTAACATTTATGAATGTGTTTATATAGCAATTATATAGTATAGTATTTATAGAAAGTGTTACCAGACAGTTTTCACGCCTTTTTAACTACTCATGTAATATTAAGAAGTCAAGACGCTTGGGGGGACCTGCTGGCAGACTTTATAAGTTGAAACATTTCATGCCACAAATAAAGAGATCGTGGAACCACAGAAGCCAAAGGTCCACCAGCTAGCAGCTGCATTTTCCTGTAAATTTAAATAAATTCTGTAAATAAAGCTGTTCCTGTGCATGTGAATCTTGTCTCATGTCTTCATTTATTCTCGATCACTGACATTGGTGCCAAAACCTGGGTTGACATAGATACATGCAGCAGATAACAGGTTTGTAAGCATGTTCTGAAGCAGGAACGCATAACGCTGGCCTATGACATTCCTGCTTCTCACAATATCTCTCTCTATGGCATATGGAGTTCCAGCTCATAAAGGCTGCTCACGTTTAGCAGCAAAGCCACTGGCTGGTGCGTTAACTACCTTTAACAAACATTTATTGCCATTAATGCCCCCTTTTTTACGCAGCGTCTCTACGCTCCTGTCACAGCAAGATACTTCATATTTTGTTACCTTCACCGTAGCACCAGGGAAAAAAATCCAGTTGGCAGTATCCAGAGGATCTAAGTTGTCCTCAAGGAGTAAAGGTTTGTGGGCCATGTTGACCAACAAGACATTGTCCAGCCCCCAGCAGGACTCGTAACCTTCAGGCCCCAATGGAGGATCCTGGGTCCAACGCAAACGGACAGCCTCTCCCCTGCAGCCTAGTAGAACTGGCAATAGATGCACTACAGTGCTGCTGTTAGTCGGTGAACTGAAAAAAATGGAGATTCAAATCTAAATGACAATTTATTAAGAAAGCAGCTGGAAAGTGGCATCACTCACGCCAAGGGGGCGCAAGCACAGTGGTAGTTATCACAGCCTGCTCTTCATTATCAGGTTCTTTGAAAGTTACCCTGCCTAAATAAACAGTTGAGTGGTGGTCCACATGCCCACTCCCCTCCATAAACAGTGATGGACAAGTTGAGATAAAATTTTGTGCACACCAAGAGGTGTACGCAAATAGTGGCTAAAGTTAAAAAAGCCTCTAGCCACGTTACATAACCAGTCCCAACCTTATCACAACCACATCTTAACCACATTAATACTATGTTAGTCACAACAGACCTGATTATCTCCAGAGGGATCCAGTCGTCGGAAGCATTTACACTACAGGACACAATAATGCTGGGATCTGTATGAAAAAAACGACATGATCCTGGACCTGAAAAAGAAACCCATGCAAAAACTTTTAAACAGATGATGATGTTAGCCAGTTAACATTATATAAACATTCAACATTTCTGAAATTCTTGTTTTATTTCATTTTTTATTTTTAGTACTCTTTACAAAAATAAACCTATATACATTTTAGTTGAATGTGCAAGATTACTGTAATATTGTGTGAAAACGTGATGCCATCATTACATCGTCAACTCAAGATTTTAGAGTGGCTTGCAAAAGTATTCCTTCCCCTTGAACTTTTCCATATATTGTCACATCACAATTACAAACATAAATATTTAAATATTTAATTGGAATTTAATGTGAAACATCAACACAAAGTGGTATGCAATTGTAATGTAAAAAGAAAATTAAACATGATTTAAAACATTTTTTAAAAATAAAAAAAAATGAAAATGCGGTGTGCAAATGTATTCGGCACCCCCAAGAGTCAATACTATATGAAACCATATTTTGCTACAATTAGAAATGCAAATCTTTTAGGGTATGTCTCCAGCAGCTTTGCCCATCTACTGACTGAAATTTTTGCTCATTGTTTTTTGCAAAATCGCTCAAGCTCAGTCAGATTAGATGGAGAGCATTTGTTAACAGCAGTTTTCAGATCTTGCCACAAATTCTTGATTGGGTTCAGGTTTGGACTTTGATTAAGCCATTCTAACACATGAATATGTTTTGTTTTAAACCATTCCATTGTAGCCCTGGCTTTATATTTAGGGTCGTTGTCCTGCTGGAAGCTGAACCACCACCCCAGTCTCAAGTCTTTTGCAGACTCCAACAGGTTTTCTTCCAAGATTGTTCTGTATTTGGCTCCACCCATCTTCCCATCAACTCTGACCAACTTCTCTGTCCTTGCTGAAGTGAAGCAGCTCCGGAGCATAATGCTGACACCACCATATTTGACAGTGGGGATGGTGTGTTCAGAGTGATGTGCAGTGTTAAATTTTCTGCCACACACAGCATTTTGGCCAAACAGTTCCAGTTCTCATCTGACCAAAGCATCCCTTTTCACATTTTGGCCTTGTCCCCAACATGGCTTCTGGTGAACTGCAAACGGGACTTTTTAGGGTTTTCTTTTAACAATGGCTTTCTTCTTGCCACTCTTCCATAAAGACCACATTTGTGCTGTGCACAACTAATAGTTGTCCTGCTGACAGATTTTCCCACCTGAGCTGTGGATCTCTGCATTTCGTCTAGAGTGACCATGGATTTTGTTCTACCCTTATCAGGCACCCATTCACTTGACTAGACAGACAGCTAACGATGGAATGAATTTCTGAGACAGAAGCGGGCTTTGAAAGTTTACTCCAATCTTCATATACACAGAATTTTTCCTTTGGATTCGTAAAACTTACAGAAAAGTACATAAAAGTGTGTTTGCTTTATCCTTCAACATACAAAACTATATATTGCCATTAATATCCATACAAATTAACTTAAGCTGCATAAAGACATAAATTGGTCCTTAATACACAAAATTATAAACTATATTAACTTACAGGCAAAGCCTTTTAAAGGGCTAGAACGACCTATAAGAATGAGCACCTCTTCACCTTGGCGTGGTCTGACTGAACTGAAGTGATGAACTTCCTCGTTTAACTGGATACAGTTACATCAACAGTTTCATTAACTGAAAGTAAGTGCCAAAATAAAGCAGGCTTAATAATAAATATTTCCCGGCTAAAAGGCACTAGGTGGCGTCATACCCTTAAAAGTTCCAAAGCCATGACAGATTTCTTGGCTGCTTCTCTGATCAGTGGACGACCTTGTCTTGGTTGCTTTATAGTTGTGCCGCACATTTCCGGATAATGGATAGAAAAGTGCTCTTTGAGATGTTCAAAGTTTGGGAAATCT
>JAOUQT010308403.1:0-26314 GCA_025769995.1 Xyliphius kryptos | reverse complement strand
CAACTGAGTAAATATCATTTAGATGGTGGATCACAATCAGTATGTTTTTAAATCTAGTTATAAACATTTCTCTACAAATAATACTGCATCCAATTAGGGCTGAAATCCCAGCATCTTCCTCCTGGAATATAAAGTCCTTAAGCAATAAGGCACTAGAGGGCGTACATTATTGTATGCTTAGGCACATTTAAAAAAGCGATATACAGTACACCTCTTTCCCCTGAATTATTCACAATAATGCACACTCTCTTGTGTTTTATTGCTTTGCAAACACACTATAATAAAAATTGGTTGCAAACACACTATAATAAAAATGCGTTTATTGAAAGCCAAATCTTTAATAAACTAATCTGCCGTGATGTGATCCAGTCTGGTTTTAAAAGTGAGCATGGATCGCTGAGTAACAAGATTCAAGTTTCTAAGTGTGGGCGTTACTGGCGGTTGGACATGGCGAATGGGCTCCAGAAGCAGCTGGCCTTGTCACATGCTAATAGAAAAGCTGGCTACCTGCCCCAACTGAAGACAATGATAGTATTGCTGCTCTGCATTTCACCTGGCCTGTCTTTCCCAATTTATAGGGTAGCACCCATTACCTGTAGAGGGCGCAAATGAGTAGAAACCTAATATCAAGAGGTTATTTGTCACCTACAATAATTATTGTATTTTTGTATGTTTAAGGCTTCATAAGACATTCCTACACTTCAAATATTATTAAACACTTTTTAAACTCTTAAGCCTTTGGAAATATAGCAGCATTCATTCATTCATTCATTATCTTCCATTTATTCATTTATAAGGGTCGCGGGGGGGGGGGGTTCCCCATGCCCATCCAGGGGAGAACTTCTCGGGCGCTGGGCAGATACACCCAGGACAGGGTGCCAATCTATCGCTGGGTACACACTCACTCACACATACACACACTATACAGGGCAATTTAGAGCATTCAATTTACCTTCATGGTTTTGAAATGTGGGAGAAAACCGGAGAACCCGTAGGAAATCCACGCAGACATGGGGAGAACATGCAAACTCCACCCAGATTGGGATTCGAACCGGGAATCCCCAGTGCTGAGAAGCGAACGTGCTAACCACTAAGCCACCGTACCGCCCCTCTGAACAATCATAAAATAGTTTGTTCTGACGATTCAAATCCATCCATACAATCTTACAATCATCCCATCTTACAATATCTACTAGGGTCGCGGGGGGTTTCCCCATGACCATCCAGCGGAGAACATCTCAGACGCTGGGCAGTTACACCCAGGTCAGGGCGCCAATCTATCGCTGGGCACATGGTTTTGGACTGTGGGAGGAAATCTGAGAACCTGGAGAAAACCCATGCAGACACGAAGAAAACATGGAAACTCCACCCAGATCGGGATTCGAATTGAGAAAATCCCCAGCGCTGAGAGGCGAACGTGCTAACCACTAAGCCACCATGCCACCCACCTATGCCAAATTCATCGCTGGGTACTCACTTCCATCCACACACACTACAAAGGGGCAATTTAGAGCAGCCATTTCACCTTGAATGTTTTTGGACTGTGGGAGGAAACCAGAGAACATGCAGAAAAACCTAGCGGACATGGTAAGAACAGGAAACCACCCAGATCAGGATTCGAACCTGGATCCCCAGCACTGACAGGCATTTGTGCTAGTCACTAAGCCACCCTGTCACCCCTGTTCTAAATCATACCCCACCCCCCAAGAAATATCATAAACTCACTGTGGGAGTGGTAGCTCAGTGGTTAGGGTGTTGGGCTAGCAATCCATGGGTTGTGGGTTCAAATCCCAGGTCCACTGAAGTTACCAATGTGGGACCTTGAGCAAGACCTTTAACTCCAGGGGTGCTGCATCAACCCTGTGTTCTGACCCCAATTTTTAAGTTGGAATACTTGTAAGTGGCTTTGGATAAAAGTGTCTGCTAAATGACCAAATGTAATGAAAATTCTCAGAATTGACAACAGATATATATATATACATGGGGCAATTTAGAGCAGCCAATTGGTCCGGAGTAAACCCACGGACAAAGTGAAAACAATAAAACTCCACCAAGATCTGAATCCGAACCTGATTTCCCAGCTTTGTGAGGCAGAAGTGCTGCTCACTATGCCAATGTTCTGCCCCCCCCCCATAGATATATAAGGATTTTCTTCAGTGTATTATGCTCAGCCCATCTAAGCGACCACCATAAAGTACAATCAAAAGTTATAATTATGGTGTCAACTTTTGACAAAACACACTAAAACATTTTGTAGCCTCTAGCAAACCATCAGCAAATGTAAACTTTCATTGGGATACAACTCTCAATTACTCAATTCAAGTATTTCGTTCAGTTCTATTGCCACAGGTTAATCAAATCAAACACAAGGCCATACATTCTGGACAACTTTCTGCTTTCAACTTTGTGGAAAGTTTTATGAGAAAGCATTTTTCTACTTCAGCCTTGTGCCATGAAGGCAGGTTGTATAAGATTTGCATAGAGGAATATGTAGGTGTCCTAATACTTTTGTTTATATAGTGGATCTCTTGTATAATCAGACACATCTGAACTTTATGTGCTGCATGATTTTATCCTGTTTTCCTTCTGCCTTGTTTGGTTTTGGAATCTGATTTGCAGTAAAGCTTTGTTCGTCACATATACCTAAGTCAGCCAAGGTCACAGTTGTTTATACAGAAGCAGTACTAATAGGGCCTGCTATGTGATTTGGGTCAAAGCTGTATTAATAGAGATTTAGGCCTGATCAATTTGTCCACATACAGAGTGCCCTGACCCCTCGTTTGGTAGAACTGGTCTGTTGATTAATTTCAAAATGCTATACCACAGATCAATAAAGCACACCTATAGACTCTAGATATTTTTATCATGCTTTGTCTTACTGAAGCTGAAGAGGTTTGGAGAGGATCAGATGAAAATGGAATTTTTATTACTGGTGTCAGTCAACTTTCAGATTTAACAACCGAAAAAACATTCCAAAGACTTTCTATCATGTATTACTTAAGAAGAGCTTTGTAGGATTCATGGAGACTTTATTGTCATTTGCATCATATGTGGTACATGAATTAGAATGAAATAGTGATCCATGGACCCAGTATTACCCTAAACAAACTGTGAAACTTAAAATTCAAATAAAAAATTTAAATATTTGAGGAGGCCGGCACGGTGGCTTAGTGGTTAGCACATTCGCCTCTCAGCGCTGGGGATTCATGGTTTGAATCCCAATCTGGGTGGAGTTTCCATGTCCTCCACGTGTCTGCGTGTGTTTCCTCCAGGTTCTCCGGTTTCCTCCCACAGTCCAAAAACATGGTATCGAGGTAAATTGAATGCTCTAAATTGCCGTGTATGTGTGTGTGGCTGTGTGAGTGAGTGTTTTCCCAGCATTGGCTTGACGACACTCCTGGTTGTGTCTGCCCAGCGCCCGAGACGTTATTCCCTGGATGGGCATGAGGAACCCTCCCCGCGACCCTCATAAAGGAATAAGCGGGAGATAATGAATGAATGGATGTATATTAGAGTATAGGATAACAAAATACAAAATGTAAAATCTAAAAGTAGTGGCTTCAAGATACATTTGAATTTAGATTGCTGCTAAAGAACCAGTAACATTTTATTGCAGGGCTCAAAAAAGTTAATTAAGACAATGACAATCCAACAAGGTCTATCAGCAGCTTACATTGTTCTAATTATATTTATAAAATGCTGCAATGTAAACAAGCATGTACACAGATAAAAATATTTAAATTTAATACAGCACATGTTAAAATAAATTTGTTTTATATCAGATCTAGGAAACATTTTTTTATAAAAAATAGGAAAGAAAATAATGATACCACAAAATGTTGGTCCGGGCGTTTATGAAAAATGCACTAACAACAATTAACTTAAACAATGTTCTGTGCCACTTTTGTTCATGTTATAATCACATAATGATGTTTGGTGCTGTTAAATTTAACACTCACTGTTCCAGCATCATTGTTTGTTGTGATAGTTACCTGGGAGAATATCACAGGTGCTCCTGAACTATTGAATTAAATCTGATGAGCTAGGTCTTATCAGTCATCTGACTGCAGCATGAGCATGACCCCTACAAGTCTTCTCTTGCAACCTAAAAACATGCCAAGTACAAGAAGGAATGCATCTCAAGCTGAAGCTTCATTATACAATCAGACTGATCTTACTTGTCGGTGTCACAAATGAAGGGCAAATTTATTCAGTATCTTAAAGCACATTATGGAGAGTTGATATTAAAGGACAGACTGACATCACATCATTTTACTTGTCAGTCTATAAAATATGCACAGTCACCCCTACTGAGGAGTAAGATTAGATTTTATACTAAAGTCAAATCCCAGTCAGGGCCCTCATTTAAGTTCATTTCCATTATGTTGTGACAGCTCCGTATGGAGACACCAACATGTCTACCTGTCTGACCTGTCGTAAGGAAATCGACTGAAACTAAACATCATCCTACCACCACAATGCATAAACAAGCCCGCTGTGATTTAGAGATTTCTCATCTTCTTTTTGTTTCACCGAACCATCAACAATGCATTGCTTTCCCAGCCTGATGTCTGCGTGTTGATATGCCCCCTTGCTCAGATGCATTAAACCATAATTAAGTTTTTTTTTTTTGTCTGTCAGAATGTTTTGACAAGGGGGTATTGTGCACCTGCAAAATCTTTTATCTTTGTATGTCAATGGTAATCTCTTTACTATCTGCCAATGTGTTGGCACTATTTTTTTTTTTCGTTTTTTTACAGGGGTAAAGCGAGAATAAGCAAGAATAAGTGAGATAAGGCATTGGTTAACAGCAAGTTAGTCGAATCTTGTCAGTCTTGTGCAAGAATGTCCATCCATCCACCCATTCATCCACCAATTCATCCATCCATTCATCCATCCATTATCTTCCTCTTAATCCTATACCTGGGTTGTGGGGTGGTTTTCCAATACCCATCTTTTTTGGACTGTGTAAGGAAACCAGATAACGCGGATGAAACCTATGCGGCCTTGAAAAGAACTTAGAAATCCACCCAGATTGAGATTCGAACCTGGATACCCAGAGGACAACATGCTAACCACTAAGCTACTGTGCCACCCTATGTGTGATTGTGCGTATGAAAAGTGTGCACAAACCTAAACAAGAGCTTGATATGCATTTGCTCATTTTCTTTCTTTGTACAAGGTCACGTTCAATAACAATACCTTAAAATCTTTGCACAGTGGCCAATGAGTTTACACATGAGCTTTTTTTGCTAGTTAAGTCTTTTTCTATTTACTGCTCTGTTGCTCTGTTTTTGTAATACTTTATTCTCTTACTCTAAAACTCTGGCTTAGATTAATGGTATATCTTTAATGAAATAACACAAGCCAAAACCTTAAGACTTCACCCCAAAAAAGCATTTGGGATTGCGGTCTAAAAGAGAGATAGACAAAAAAACATATAATTAATGTCACATAAGAATTAGGTGTGAAGATTCATGAGCCAATTTAGTTCCTAGGCTGCTGAGCTATGTAGGTGCTGTAAACATAGAGCCAGTGTCAGAGAGCAACGAGTCTGATGGTGTCCAGCAGAGTGAGTTTGACTGAAGTGTCACAAATGCAGGCAGGTGACTAACGGCCTCGTTAGTCATTGACATGAACTTGATCATCATTTCTCAAGCACACTATTTAAAAACAGCTTTTTGTTTCAATAGAACTCAAAACGTAAAGATTTGGGCGAGCTTGGAATTCCTTTCCCTAATTTTTTTGTTTAAATATCAATGACTTGATTTTGATTTGGCACATCACCAACTAATTGCAAATAAACAAACCTAATTGTAAAGTTTTTATACCATTGCTTTTAAAATAACATTTGTATAATAATACATACTAATTGATAGCCTTCTATAGGTTTACTATTTAATTAGACGGGTTTTACTTAATTGCATCTTTTTATAAGGTGCATTTTTTTAAATCAAACATCATAATATCGGCTTGCTTAATGAAATGTTTCTATTTGGAGCCATCTTTGCTTCCTTAAATGTCACAGGTATAATTGGATTGTTTGATGTACAGGCTTTTGCCACCATAAGCCAGTGCCATGTTGCCGGTGCAAAAAAAAAAGACCCAGGTCTTATTGCAGAATTGAGTCAGACTGTATGGAACCAAGGAACCAATACACTGGAAATAATTACATCTAACTCTGAGTGACTGCATTGAATAAAAGTTTTGCATTGACAGAACAATTACCTTATAATTGAGTTTGCTGCTTATTGTCCACGAGAAATACAAAGCTCAGCTAATGGCTTCCATTCAGCTGACAGCTAGCATTCATCCACACTCATCAAAGCGTTCCAAGCATCCCAATCATTCCATAAGCCTTCTTGAATTTCAACATTAAGAAGCAAGTAATATGAGGATGAAAATGAAATGCATAACTTTGTGTTTGTTGATTACACAAAGCCCAACTAATGATACACCCATGTTGTCTTTGAAGTCTTTTTCAAAAGGATTTGAAATCTTTCCTGAAAAATAAATTTGTTTTGACTGCTAATTTAAATTAATTAGGAATCAAACTGTGAAAATGCAATATGATGCCATAGCTATAAAAAAAATGAATGTAATTTGTTAGAAGGGTTTTAAGAGGTTGCACTACTTTGAAATAAAAACTAACAAATATACAAAACGGACAAATCACCCGTTAGACTTCCGATGTGTATTCATTAATTTTCTGTTGTTACAAACGTGATTTTTTAGGATTGGCAAAATAATTCAGGAACACATTTTGATCTTCTAAGATGGTAGAGCCTCGCTTTGTGTCGCAGCTGTGCTTTTACAGGTTACCTCAAGGGCAAATACATATTTAATCATCATTCATTTTATAATAATCTACACAAGCATCAGCAGTGAAGTATCCACATGCTTTCAAACACCCACATGTGCTACTCGGCTAAAGAAAAAAATGTAAAAAAGGTCACATGAGTGTACTACACAGTTTATGACAAGCACCATTTACCCATACATGAAGCTTGACCTTGAAATTACAGCTACACATTCTGAATGTAATAACTTTTCCAAATGCCAAAGCTACTCAAAAGGATTCTTTTCTGCACGCAAAACTGGTAAAGGTTTTTGCCCTTTGTCTTTCCACTTTTTGCGCTTGGTCTTTATCATGAGCACATGACCAAAGAATGTGTGGAATGCCAGTGAGCAGCACACCAACCTTGTTTCCAGTAGCACCAGCCTGTGAGAACTGGGAGTAAGAATGAGGTTTCTAGTTACATAGTCTGTGCTGTTTTTTTTTTTTTTTTAAACCTTTTTTCCATATAAAGGAGAAAAGTCTGACCAGTAATAGTCTTTGGAGAAAGTGAGAGAGAACGAGAGAGAGCAATGGATAAAAAGACAATATAATATTCTCTAGACAAATAAAAATAGAGGAAAATGCAACAATAGTCTCAGGACACTGTAAGGCAAGTCACTTTCAGCTCTTCAGTTTCTGAAAGTGAAGTGGTTAAATTCAAGTCTGAATGAGGACTATTCACAGCAAAGGCACCGGATTAACCCAGTCATTTGATAACGCACCTCTTTTCCAAGTGCACTAAGAGGTCAGCACATAAAACACAGCCATCAGATCTCTTATGGTCTGTGTATTGTATACTTTAGAATCATTAGGCAAAATGCCATTGCCATGGGTGAGCAGTAAATCAGGGTCTCATGGTAAATTACACATGCTTCTCCATCATTAGGCAAATGATTGATTGCTGTAAATTCTTAAATAGAGCAAAATGGTTATTATCTTTCAATGGAAAGTCCATACAAAAATCTATTTTAACATCAGCCCATTAGCACTGATATCAGTTGACAGACTCATACTGGTAACTTTATCTTTTGAAAATAAGTAAATTCTATAAATAAAAACTTTGGAGACTATTCAATAGGAAAATTCCATACTTCCATCCATTATCTTCCACTTACTTTTCTACTAGGGTTGCGGTGAGGTTCCCCATGCCCATCCAAGTAAGAACATCTTGGGTGCTTGGCAGAAACACCCAAGACAGGGTGCCAGTCCATCGCTGGGTACAGACTCACTCACACACACACACACACAAACAAACACTATAAAGGGCAAGTTAGAGCATTCCATTTACGTGGAATCCATGTCTTTGGAAGAAAACCCACGTGGACACAGGTAATCCCCAGCGCTGAGAGGAGAATGTGCTAACCACTAAGCCACTGTGCCACCCCAGTAGGAAAATGAAAAAATAAAATGTAAATTAATGGCCCATCAAAACGCATATGTCAGCTTAAAATTTTGAAATCATCCTCTAGACTAGAACATTAGATTTTAAATTCATGGATTCATGGATTACTTGCGACAAGAAAGTCGCAAGTAATAATATGATGAATGATCAGGATAATGCACCAGCCAAGTGAACTGCTTGACCAAATCCATGGGCCAGTTTGTCTGTGGAGGACCAGAGAGAAAGAAGGTTGTTCTGAAGGATTGCCACTTTCTGCTGTTTGTAAAAATCATATGATACAAGAATTCAAGAGTGTATTTTTGCATGTACTGAGGCTTTTTATATAAATACAAGCCAGCATGAAAAAGGATTCAGCTTTAGAGGAATCACATGCTCATTTGCTATCCTTTCTAGACCGAATGAGAGCTGTGTGTATAGACTCTGAAAATTAGTAAATGGAAAGAGGATGTAAAACTCTAACACAGTAGGGTATAGTTTAATAAGCCATGGCCACAAATTATGTACTGTAGGTTAGAGTATAAGTATTTAGAGAATGACAGTGTACCTTATATGTTTTATTATGATTATTTTTATTACTATTACGATTCTTAATATTAAGTGCCTCAGAGTTGTTTCCAGTTTTTGGCAACCAAATGATTTGTTTTTCTTTTTTGCAGCCCACAGAACTCCCGCATCAAGACACTGATAATTTTCCAATCCTGCATTTTATTATTCAGCTTTCACTTTTTATCTATAAAGTTCCATAAAAGCAGCCATTGTATTAAATATATTAAATATATGGCAAATCACACAATTGTTATCCTTTAGTCTTATTTTTGATACAATTATAATAGTTTTTTAAAAATGATTTTACACATTTTGTCCAGCTTTCTTCTCCTGCAATGAGACAAACTCATTTTACCGATATGTCTGGATCATTGATGGGACCACTGCTTGCATACAGCTAATGAATTGGTTGAAACGTTCACTCATTATTCACATCTTCATTTTGCCAAAATTCACCTTTACTTAGCAGTACAGTAACGTTCGCACTTCAGTAACTCAATTTCAAGCTACAAACATGAAATTTGATGGAGGATAACAACTTAGCAACCACCTAGATATCCTTAGCAATCACTAGGAGCAACTTAGCAACCATCTACCAACCACTTAGCACCACCTAGAACCCTTTAGCAATTACCCAGGACCCCTTAGTGTCTCCTACGGCCAAGCTGCAATCACACTCGAATTTTTGTCAGGAAATGCACACCGCTCCAGTTACAATTGAAGTTCCTTCATCTTTGCTCTGCTAAATGCCAGGCATTGTCGTATTTCCTGGCGGCTTCATCCTTTGTTGTTAATAATGGATCCAAGCAGGCAAAAGCTGTCTACCACTTCCACATCCTTTCCATCAACAGTTGGTGTTCTTTCCTTTGTTGTGATCTTTTTTTAACTTAAATTAGGCTTTAAATTCCATTCTTGTACTGTTCTCATAATGTTCTCCTTGTATTCCAGATTTTACACAATGAGTGTTGTATGATTTGCAAATCAATGGTTATTGAGCCTTCCTATATGTATGGATAAGATCTATAGTCCTGTTTCTTACATTATATGTTTAGAGTAAAGGTTAAACAGTTATAAACTTCTCAAAAAAAAGAGAACACTAAAATTACACACCCTAGATCTCAATGAATCAAATATTCCTGTTGAAAATCTTTATTTAGTCGATAGTGGAATGCGATGAGAACAAAATAACATAAAAATGTAAAACAAAATTATAATCCCATGGAGGATTTGAAATTATACTCGAAATCAAAGTGGAAATAAAATGACAGGCTGATCCAACTTCAGAGGAAATTTCTCAAGACAAGTTAAAATGAGACTCAGTAGTGTGTGTGGCCTCCACGTACCTGTATGACCTCCTTACAACGCCTGGGAATGCTCCTGATGAGGTGGTGGATGTTCTCTCCTACAGCTCCCTCCATGTCTCCTGGTGTACTGGCCTGTCTCCTGGTATCTGCTCCATGCTCTGGACACTGTGCTGACAAACACAGCAAACCTTCTTGCCACAGCTGGCATTGATGTGCCATCCTGAATAAGCTGCACTACCTGAGCAACTTGTGTGGTTTGTAGACACCACCTCATGCTACCTCTATGGTGAGAGAACTGACCAAATGCAAAAGTGACCCAAACATCAGATGGGAACAGAGAAAAGGGGTGTGGTCACCCCTTTGTAGAGGGGTCTTGCTAAGTGTCTCTCATTTCTACCTGTTGTCTGTTCCATTTGCACAACAGAAAGTGAAATGGATACACAATCAGTGTTGAACACTAACTGGACAGCTTGACTGTGGATCTGTAAAACAGGACATGGATTAAACTGATATCTATTCGTTGGAAAGATGAGCGCGCGGAAGACAAACCCAGTGGTGTGACACATCGAATGACCTGCATTGTCTCCTGGCCGTTCTTCGAATGGAAAGATGTGAAGTGATTAAGAATAATAAAAAGTGTTTAACAGATAATGAACATCTGCACAACGCCAGAGAGGAAGCACGTGGCGGAAAACACGACTTATGTCCAGTTCTGGAGCTGGCCAGAGGAAATCTGCATTACACACACTGCAAAAAAACAAAACAAAACATTATCTGTATCAATCAGCATGAAGAAGTAAGGAACCATGTGGAGAGCCAGAGATCTTTGTGTGGAGTACAACACCCCCTGCTGCTCCATGACATCCTTAAATGGCTTCTACATGGAGCTTGAGGAGTCAGCCGCATGCTTTCCCGAAATTCTAAGTCATTCAGACGCAAGATTCCGGGGCTTGGCGCCTGGGAGCTGCTCAGCTGTGACACAGTGAGTTCCTGTTGTGTTCCTGTAAACACTTCAGGTTCATTCAGGTGATGCAAAATGCGGCTGATTAGACGAACAGGAATAAACAATTGTTGGATATTTTAGGTTTTTAAAGTTTCGGACATGCGAACACCGTTACAAAAGTATTTGCAGACTGAGAGTCCGTGTGCTATCAGAGTCGTCTGGATGTCAATCTGTAACATAGAAAACGCTTTCAAGTAGAAAACAATGAATCTGTTAACTATTCAATTGTCTTTTAAACTATTCAAGTAGAATTTACATAAATCTGGTCTTCATAATTCATTATTAACATTTATAATGCTTTAAAATACTTTGTAAGCATTTGCTAATGTCCATAGATGTACATAACTACACTTATAAAGTATCACAAGAACAAGCCATAAGGCTATGTAACACAAAGAGGCATAATGCATTATAACTTATATATGTAGCAGTTCATTAAACTATTATAGAGACCAGTTCTTTTCCTGAAAATGACTTCATTAGTGCTCATAACTGTTTAAAAGCTTTCTAATTAAGTAAAGCGTTGTCATGAATTACCTCGGTAACACTTTGGCATTGTTAACACATTTATAAAGCTTTATAACATATTAATAATGCTTTATAACATTGCCAATGCCATTGTATTAAAGTATTAAAATAAAATTATATAAATCTTTATAACACAGTGACATAATGCATTATAATATAAACTTTACTCTACCTAAAGTCTGTAAAGAGCATTTATAATCCTTTATTAGACTTTATGTACATTAACATGAATGTAATTTCCTAAATGGAGGAAATAATTGATGAAACATTACCTACTTCCTGTAAAGACAGCCTATAATCTCTCATAAACAGTTATAAGTACTTTATTAATTATAAAGCGTCATGTCACTTTGTGTTATGAAGACTTACAGCACATTCTTTATAACACTTTATGAGTGGGGTTATAGACATCCAAGTACATTAACAAAGGCTTATGACAAATGTTATAAAGCATTATAAATCCTTTATAAAGCTTTATGGATGAATTGAAAATGCATTATAAATACCAGATTCATAGAAAGTGTTACCAAGATTTGTTTTATTTTCGATATTTTGAATGAAGCCCATGTGCAGCCCACCCTCAGCCCATACAACACATTTTGAAATTAAACAGATGTTGTATGATCACCGTTTTTATTTATTGAATCATTCATTCTTTATTTTCCGCTCAATCCTCTACGAGACTCGCGGGGGGGTTCCCCATGCCAACCCAGGGAAGAACGCCTCGTGCACTGGGCAAATACACCCAGGAAATGGCGCCAATCCATCGCTGGGTACACACTCACTCACACACACACACACACAGACTATGGGGGCAATTTATAGCAGCCAATTTACCTTGAATTTATGTTTTTGGACTGTGGGAGGAAACCATAGAACCCAGAATAACCCCTCGCAGACAAGGGGAAAAACATGGACCTCCACCCTGATCGGGATTTGAACCAGGAATCCCTAGCACTGAGAGGCAAACATACTAATCACTAAGCCACGGTGCGGCCCTGTTTTTATTTATTACTTTTTAATATTTTATTCAACAGATATTTTATTGACACTAAGATTTTGTCCAATTTACTTCCCTTCCATGTCTGGACCATGACACAAAACCAATGTATACATGTGGAAAACCTCACACAGCCTGCCATGGGTATCAAACCCAGGACCTTGTTGTTGTGAGGTAACAAATCTACCCATCAGCCCCACAACCCTAAACTTTGAATTAATTTGTTATTCAGTATATGATCAGTGACATAAATGCAAGCACCTTCCTCTAGAATCCTCATAGTGTTTGCTAATTAGCGGCGGCCAATTAATGGTCAGTTCTTTTCATCTCTTCCGTTCTAATTGCTCCGTTTCTCATTTTGTATTTCTCACTTCAGTTTTGTTTTCATAAGAATTCCCTTCATAGGACGCCGCGTGCCATCTGCGCAGAGCATGACATCGCTGCACAAAATTTCCAATTAATTCAAAACGAGTTCTCGTCCTTAATGACCCATTGACAACATCAACTCTGTGATAATGAGCAGACGTAGATTCGGCTTCTGTGGCCGAGTTCCGTTCTGCAAATTAAAGTAAATAAAAGAAACACTTACAGAGTGGATTAGAGGGAAAAAATAGCGGGCATGCAAGAGAATCAGATTTAATTAGCTAGCATGAGTATAAAATAGATTTCACACTCATTCAAATGTCTGCTAAGGTGGTGAGGATGTTAGTTAACATGATGTTAGTAGGATGTTAGAGATTATTCTCACTTTACAACCGAACAATTTATTATTATTAAAATGGACAGTGAATCCTAAACTTCACATTACTGTAAAACTTTAGTCAGAGCTCAGAATAGGAGTTTGATTTTATCCCGAGTGTATAAGTTCAAATGACAGCACCATCATCCCATATGTACATCATCTGCTAAGAGGGTCTTATCAATGAACAGTTTTTCTCTTAGCTCTACCCATGCTGCACTACGGGGAGAACTTGATAACAACGGGAAAGGCAATTGTTTTTTGAATGAGTGATGGCTTTGGAGTTAATATATTTATAATGAGCGTGTTATTATAGAGTGAGGTTTGTGGCAATTAAAAATCTGAAATGATTATGTGGAAGGACTATGGATTTATTAGTAGGTTTTCCAAGAACACGATAAGAAATGACACAGCTTTTGGGTTTTCAGCTTTGTGGGTACTCGCCAAGACCCCAATCCATCTGAGGTGTTTGATGGCAATACCAACAATCGAATGTAGGAAAGCAAGAACCTCTTTGTTTTTCCAAGGACATCAATGTAGGGAATCACCATGCCAAGTTTCAGCCTTGTAGGTACCCAGGAAGTTTGAGAATCAGTGATGAGTCAGTCAGAGGGAGGGCTTTGCCTTTTATTAGAGTAGAATAAAGGACAGGATGTCTTCCCAGATAGGTGAGTTACTCATAAATCCAGCAATACCCTCAAATCATCATGACCCCTGCTTACAAATTGATGACTCCACAATCTGTCCAACCGACTCGGTCCGTAACCATGGTTTCTCTTGACACTCATCTTAAACGCTCTCATGCTAACTGAACCTTCACACTCTGCTCTTACTGCTGCAATGGGACATTAATGAAGATTGGCCACCAGGGGTCCAATTTATCCATGAACCCCCTCCCAAACCCCAGGGGTTTCGGTTTCATTGTCCAACCCTGTATATATATTAAGAATAAGTAAGAATAAAGTTTCTTTAGAATTAAAATATAACAAGAAGAAGAGTGGCAATGGCAGTGGTGAGATATATCTCATGATTTATGATATAACGATTTGTTTTATTGCAGGTTTTCGTATTGCACATATAAGAACTATACACTATATATTTTTAAATTGCACATTTATATGAAATTACACATAAAGAGAGGAGTTGTAAAACTAAGCCCATTTTATAAAAGCTTATTTTCATATGAATTTAATTAGACCTCATTCCAACCGCATCATGTTATGATTTAAATGTATTAAATGTTGGTGATAATGAACAAAGGTTAGTGCATATAATAATAATGTCATTTGTGAAATAATGTTTACATCACATGCAATGGCAGGCTAGTGTACTTGATTTTTAGAGGTTGGTATATGTAGTATTTAAAGGTTAACACTAATGACATACAGTAAATGCATGTAATTAAAGGGGAAAACTTGTAAGAGTCTGTGTAGCACCTGTTGGAGGGAGAATAAATAACACGGTAGATGTAGGTTTACGTAAAGATAAAGTATGTGCATATATAATTCAACAGTCTCTCTTCCGCTGAACATCCGCCTCTGCTTGATTTTTATCGATTGGTGAGAGATAAACTGGCTCCCTCTGGGGAAACCACATCTGCTCTTAGGCTTTGAAGTGGATCTCGTTTACATTCATTGAAGTTCAGACTGAAACACATGCCATTAATAAAATATATTGTGATAATCAGGCATATGGACACAACTATAAACATGAGGGTGTCTGCCTGTGTGTGCGTGTGTGCGTGTCCATGAAGAGGATCCATCTGTCTTTGATCCCAGTACAGTAAAAATATTTTATATATAAAAGTCTACACTATACAACTACAATTATTCAATTCAGGTGTTTCATTCAGTCCCGAAACACAAGTATGAAAAAAACAGCAGAATTCCCCATGCTGATGTTTTTGAATGAGTGATGGCTTTGGACTTTATATATTTCAAATGAGTGTATGATTATAGAGTGAGGTTTGGGGCGATTAAAAATCTGCAATGAATATAGTTTGAGTTGGGACTACGGTGTCCATGCGGTGAATTTATCAGTAGGTTTTCCAAGGACACAATAAGGAATGACTGAGCCAAGTTTCAGTTTTGTAGTTACTCGCCAAGACCCTAATCCATCCGAGGTGTTGCATTGGCTGGCCATGGTCTGTAGTTTTTCCAAGGATATGGTGTGTAATTACGAAGCCACGTTTCAGCCTTGTAGGTACTTGGGAAGACCTCGATGTGACACTGGTGGAGTCTTATGGAAACCCAGATTTCTTGATGCTTGCTGTGAGCTCTTCTTTGTTGTTGGGTCTGCTGCCCCTCGTTTTTCTCTTGAGAATATCGCATAGATTCTGAATTGGGTTTAGGCCAGTCAAGACCTGTGATGGCATGGGCATCAAATCAGGTTTTGGTGCTTCTGACAGCCTGGAAGATGAAATGTGCCTCTCCATACAGATCCTCAGCTGAAAGAATCATGAAGTTCTCAAAAACATTCTGCTAGACTGTTACCCTGAGCTTGGGTTTAAGTAGTATTTAGTAGATGATTAGTGTGGCACACACAGTGTAAAACATTCATGCCCTGCTGCAGAATTCGGGCCGATTTCTCTACAGAACTCATAACAATTTTTGAATTCCTGTTTTCGTGGGTTTTATGAGCCGGAAGCCATAAAAGAAATACTAGAAATGGTTTAAATTGTGGGCCTTGGACCTCCTGTTGCACTCTGGTGCATTTGGGTGGAATAAGTCAGACTGAATGTTCTTCTGTATTACCATTGTGTCATGCGGTGGGTGGGAGGCATTGTACATAACGGTCTTAGCTTTAGTACAATCAGACCTCTACGTCTGGTTCAGAACTCTGCAGCCCAAGCGAACTCATGTCTCTCCATTCCTCCTCTTTCTCCATTGGCTCCTCTAGCTGCTCACATTCACTACAAAGCACTGATTGACCTCCAGGATGATCTCTGGATCTGCTCCCTCTCACGTTTAATCCCTCTTTCCAAAACACAACTGCTAAATGGTG
Organism: Xyliphius kryptos; assembly: GCA_025769995.1. Lineage (NCBI taxonomy): Eukaryota > Metazoa > Chordata > Actinopteri > Siluriformes > Aspredinidae > Xyliphius > Xyliphius kryptos. The sequence continues at coordinate 9,951 of JAOUQT010308403.1, read as the reverse complement.
GAACCATCTTCCCAACACTGTCCGTGAAGCAGAGTCACTCAGAATTTAAGTAACACAACTCTTCTAGAAGCCAAATTGGATAATGCTGAAGTATAGCTGGTTTCTCCTTAACTACTGACTGGTGTTCCCTCATTTGAAAGTCACTTTGGATGATTGTAGTATGTATTCTAAATTGTAAAGTTTATTTTAGTAAGTGTTCTCTGGATGAAAAGGTCACTGGGTAGGTAACGGCAGGACCAGACTCGATCGTCCTCTTCATCTGTCCATCATGATGTTAATGAGCAGGTCACATGATTGAGCTTAACGAAGCCCAAATAAACAGTACAGAAGGAATTCTCTCCCTGAGTGCTGCATCATTACTCAACCAATCAGAACCAGATGTGTGAGTGAGTCACCCCTTACTTTGACCTGTGACCTATAACCTTCTCCTCATCTCTGTAAGAATGTGAGCTACTGAGAGCTTTCCTGATTTCCTGTAGCTTATCAAACACACACACACACACACACACACACACACACACACACACACACACACACACACACACACACACCCATTACATATACGCCAATACATTTTGTGCACACAAAAACTCAGCACCTCATCGTGAACAAATTTACAAATGCTTACATTTTATCCCCACAATTTATTCTGCTAAGCTCCACCCAAGAGGTTTAGTTAAGCGGGGTTATGACATTTAAACTGCGTATGAAATTAGATTTTTTTTTGCGTTAACTGGCATGAAGATGATGTCAAACAAAAGCCTTGTGAATAATGCTGCAGACGTTTAGGTACTTAACCAGAGGGCTGAGCATTTAAATATCCAGGTTCCCCTGAGCAACTCTCTTGAGTAAGGCCTTTAACCCTGCGTGGCTTAGATTATATGTCGTGACTTCTGGAAGTCTCTCTGGGTAAAGGAGCCCGTTAAATACTCTAAATGCACTGCTTCTAGTTGTACCACTACTAACTATAATACAAATAATAATAATAATAATAATAATAATAATAATGGGCGGCATGGTGACTTAGTGGACAGCACGTTCGTCTCTCAGCGCTGGGGATTCCTGGTTCGAATCCCGATCCGGTTGGAGTTTCCATGTCCTCCACCTGCCCGCGTGGGTTTTGTCCGGGTTCTCCAGGTTCCTCATGGATTCCAGGTATATTGAATGCTCTAAATTGCCCTTGTATAGTGTGTTTGTGTGGATGTGTGAGTGAGTGTGTACCCAGCGATAGATTGGCGCCCTGTCCCGGGTGTATCTGCCCAACTCCCGAGATGTTCTCCCCTGGATGGACATGTGGAAACCCAACCACGACCCTCGTAGAGGAATAAGCAGAAGATAATGGATGGATGGATAATAATAAGAATAGTCTAAAAGAAAATCAGGCACCTTTGATTTATTTAAATGACTAGAATTACAATGTGGAAATAAAACCACAGGAAACCTACATGGCCACAGGGAGAACATGCAAACTCACAAAGGGAGTTACTTTCCCTTGCAATCAAATTTAAGCACTGTATAACATCTTAATTAAGTGAAGTGCCCAACTCTCACAGGTGGCAGACATCCTCACACATATTTATGGTTATTACCACTGAATAGTTATTTGGCATGAAATAAAAAAGCTTGTTAAAAGTGAAGTTCTTGAATTTTGTGTTGGTTTCTTTTTTAGTAATGTCGTTTTAGCACCAGCCCCATGCTGGCCAGACACGCGCCAAACTCATCATTGATGAGTGAACGCTAACGTTCATGTTTAAAGATTAATTGCGTTTGCTCTTTAATAATTTGACTTTCCGTAAGGCGGTCACTTAGCATTTTTAATAAAAAATCTCTAAACACACCTTTTCCAAAGACACTTTTTTTGCTAAAGGACTAAACGTAAATGTGATTTCATGTTTCGTTATATTTTAAAGTAACAAAGCGTTAAAGCCCTACTTTAAACAATGTTTAATCTTGGTTATTTTCTTAACGTTTTTATTAAACTCCGCTCAGTTGGGACCAGTCTGCTTTAGATTAAAATTGATACGGGTGTGTTCGGTTTAAAAATAAAACCTCGTCTCCCTCAAGCCGCCCGTTTATTAGATTTATTAGATTTACCCGTTTTTCGCAGAATGGGAGAAACCACATCTGGAATCACACCTCTGTCCTCTAGAGAGCACAAAGAAATAAGTAGAGAGAGAGTTTGAGAGACACGGTGTGACCAGAAGTATGTGAACTCTCATGATACATGTATGAGCATTCATTCAGTCATTTTATTCTGCTTATTCCTCCACGAGGGTCGCGGTGGGGTTCCTCATGCCCATACAGGGGAGCACGTCCCGGGCGCTGGGCAGATACACCCAGGACAGGGTGCCACTCACTCCCACACACAGCCACACATTATACAGGGGAATTTAGAGCATTTAAATGACCTTGAATCCATGTTTTTGTAAAGTGGGAGGAAACCGGAGAACAGAGAAAATCCATGCAGACACGGGGAGAACATTCCGGTTTTCATGTTCTCCCCGTGTCTGCATGGGTTTCCTCCTATTTTCCAAAAACATGGATTTAAGGTAACTTGACCGCACTAAATTGCCCCTATAGTCTGTGTGTGAGTGAGTGTCCAGCAATAGATTGGCGCCCCTTCATGGTGTATCTGCCCAGTGCCCGAGATGTTCTCCCCAGGATGGGCATGGCGAACCCCACCGTGACCCTCGTAGAGGTAACAGCGGAAGATAATGAATGAATGACTGAATATATTCATCTTTGTGAAGACACTGGTCATGATTTATTACAATGATTTAATAAGGTAGGATACTGATAAACATCAATACCATATTCAGCTGACAGCGCCTCCTATAGCACCTTTAATGTTATGTGCTGTTTGGCTTTGAAGAGGATGCTGTTAACGATTTTTACTACTGGAATTATCACGTTCTCAAAGCCGATCACTTTTGCACAATGGTGTAGCGGTAATGCATGGAGTTCTGGAAGTCTGTATCAGCTTTATGGTGTGCGGTGAATCCTGTATGTCGGCCGACTGTAGCAGGAGTCCGGTCGTTGGTCACTGATACCAGCTTTTCAACGGGACCTTTTTACTCCGAAAAAATGTATTCAATGCGTTCTTAAAGTCAATTTGTTTCATAGGTGTCTTCAGGGTCAGCAGTGTCGGAAGTTCTTGTTTTGTGGAAAAATCAATAAACAGCATCCGGATAGATTCCATCAGCTGTACTGTACTGGTCATCTTTAAGTGACTATCTTACAGGTTTTGAGACTCGCGGGCGACTCGTGGTCCTTGCGGGCGACTTGGTGACTGATTGGTGACTGCTGATCTACACAAACCCACCCAATCATATCTTTATAAACCTTTCTTTGTAATTGGTGCACACTTAGAGTCCAAACTGCATGACTAGGAGCTTGATTTAATACACTTGTGACAAACAAACTAAATTAAACACGAATCAATCATATTCAATCTAATTAAAGTTCCGATACTTTTGTTCACTGGGGTATGTACTTTAGTTACACAAAGCATGGGGCGCATTATTAAAGGTTTGTAAAAGAAAGTCTGACTTAAGAGTCAATTCAAAGGTCCAATACATTTTCAGGCCCCCACTCCTTTTGGTTTGAGAGGAGAACTGCAGCCATGAGCAGAATAAATCAGAGTGTATCTTTCTCTGTAATTCTTATTCTCTGTCTCTCTCCATCTTTGTATTCATCGCTTTCCGTCTCTCTGTTTCTTTCATGGACGAGCTGTCAGGCGCAGGATGGATTTGCTTGACTGGTCCAGAACAATCGGAATTGCAGATGGCGGAGAATGGAACTGTATTTTGATGGACAGTGAATTTTAAATTCTCCTGCAGTCATCTGTAAACGTGCAGAAGTCTACAGAGAGTCCAGTTTTTAATTCTCGCTCTTTGCCGAAGAAGCCAAGGCGTCCGTTCCAGATGAAATAATCCTAATCAGCATCAGCATACAAAGCATGACATCTCCATATAGACTGCCATTATAAACAACTGAAACACGCCGAGGACTTAAAGCACATTAGGGTTATTGATTTTGGGGTACAACACAATGTGTAGAGATAGTAGGGTGAAGTTAATGATGAAAATGGGAAGATTGTTTTAGATCGCAACCCAAGCAATATTACAAATAATGGCTATTCTTGCCCTAAAGGACCATACACAACTTCGGCCTTGGACTGCATCCAACTAAAGCCAACAAGCCACTAAAAAAGCTCGCCACTGGTGATTTGGTCATTTAGCTGAAGCTTTTATCCAAAATGACTTACAAATATCCCAATTCAATTGGGGTTAAAGCACAGGGTTGATAGAGCAGTTCTGGAGCAAATGAGGGTTAAGGGCCTCGCTCAAGGAATCACGTTTGTAATTTTAGTGGATCTGGGATTTAAACCCACAACCCTCAGATTGTTAGTCCAACGCCCAAACCACTGACCTACCGTACCCCTATACCTATAAACACCTTGAGTTCCTACAAGGCTGAAATCTGTTACCGTGATTCCTGGTGATGTCCTTGAAAACAGTGGTTCTTCTCAACTTCTTACGTTTGATGGTTTCCTCAATATCGCCATCGAACACAAAACCCGGCCAGTATCACATCAGGGTCTTCTTGAGAACCTACAGATCTGGAACTTGGCACATGATCTCCAAAACCATCACTCATACAAAAACAATTGCGTTTTAACTTTTATGTTCTCCACCGTTACAAAGCACAGGCATTCCGCTTGTTTAAATGCTAAAGATTGGCATGGTGGCTTAGTGGTTAGCATGTTTGCCTCTCAGCACTAAGGACCCAGGTTCGAATCCTGATCTGGGTAGAGTTTCTATGTTCTCCCCTTGTCCGAAGTGTTAACTCTGGGTTCTTGAGTCCAAATGGATTTAAACTAAATTGGCTGCTCCTAGTTGCCCTAACTCGTGCGTGTTTATATACTTTGCATTATCACAAAGCAGCTTTACAGTGTTATAAGCCTAAACTACCAAAGAACAAACCAAAGCGACAGTGGCAAGAAAAATTCTTGTTATGGTGTTTTTTTAAGATAGAAATCTTGGCGGGACAAAAGCTTAATGGGGACTGACTTCCTTGAGCAGCCGGGCAGCAGCACCAGTGCAGGGTCGTGCGATGGTGCCCTGTCTCAGCGCCCGAAACGTTCTCCCCTGGATGAGTAGAGGGTCAGTGTTTGGAATTCCTGTTGGGCTTCAGTGTTTCAGATCTTTTCTGGTCCATCAACCTTCTCTTATGCATCCTGTTTTCTTTTTTCTCGGTTCACTTTATTAGGAACCATCCTGCACATATGCTGTGTGTGTGTGTGTGTGTGTGTGTGTGTGTGTGTGTGTGTTAGGGAATGGGGTAAAAGGTTTAAGGGCAAAATATCTGCAACATGAAACCTGACAGAATTCAAAAATGTTTCCAGTAAAGAAAATAAAGGCATTTGAGGTGAAAGTTCTCACTGATACGCATCAATATAATTCCAGTTCAGAATAATATTTATATGTAAAGTGTTCTTACAGTGTCCCTGTTATCAGGAGCCATCAAAACACACACACACACACACACATACTGCTTTGTTTCATGTAATTTGCTGAAGGGCACTGTATCATGTTCTCCCTCAGCTCTAATCTGCTTGTGAACTGGTGGGATTAAACTCATAGCCCCTTTATTTTTTCACAATAAAAGGCATATGCAGACTTTTTTAGCCCTAAATTCAAATGATGTCACTTTCTCTCTCACTGTAAACAGAGGTGAGGCAGAGGGATACATAACTCATTACCTTAGCTGAATGCTTGACTCCACCTCTCATTCACAGGTGACTTCAATTACACCTTCCTGCAACAATTTGGTGATGTTTTGGCTCAACTTTTGTCACCTCACAGCAAACACCCAGATTTCACTGTGGAGCTTCGGCTTGGGTTCCCTCCAGAAGTCCCAGTTTTGTGCCACCACTTTCATGCATGAAATCAGGTAAGTTTAAAAGCACCAGAATGCAGGGGTGTGTTAGCTCAGTGGTTCGAGTGTTGGGATTGAAATCCCAGGTCCACTAAAGTTACTAATATGGGTGCTTGAGCAAGACCCTTAACCCTCATTGCTCCAAGGTGCTGTATGTTACCCTGTGTTCTGACCCCAACCAAGTTAGGATACTTGTAAGTCGCTTTGGATAAAAGTGTTCCACAATCTGTTGATACATAACACATGCACACACTGATTTGGTCTTTCGTAGAAGAACAGAAAGAAGACTTGGTCTGTAATTTGGGTTTCTCATTTAACAATCTTCTTAAACTTTCAGATCAGGTCACTAAACCTGGCCGTTCTGATCTTCCTGATGTTCTACAGAATATCTGTAGAACATCAGGAAGATCCAAGCTTTCCTAACAGAACAGGCTACACAGTTGATGGTCCAAGCTTTCAGCCACTCTGCTTGCCAGTCCCCAAACTTCAACAGTGAGCACGATGGCTAAGTGGTTATCATGTTTACCTCAGTGCTGGGGGTTCCAGGTTCAAATCCTGATCTGGGTGGAGTTTCCATGTTCTCCCCGTGAATGTTCTAAATTGCCCTGTAAAGTGTGTGTTTGTGTGTGTGGATGTGTGAGTGAGCGAGTGCCCAGCGATGGATTGGCGCCCTGTCCTGGGTGTATCTGCCCAGCACATGAGATGTTCTCCTCTGGATGGATATGGGGAACCTCCCTGTGACCCTCATAAAGGAATAAGCGGGAGATAACGGATGGATGTATAACTTTTGTACAAGTGTACTTTTATAAAAGGAAAAAATTGGAAATTTATTAATTATGTATTATGTTTAATTTTTTCATTTATTTATTCAATCTAACATAATCTGTTTTAAACTTAACAAAAGCAATATCTTAATTCTGGTCTTCTGCATGGTGACTCCTTTTTTTCGGAAAGGTGAAACTGGTGTTTACCCAGAATGCAGTCCTTTGACCGAGCCCTGATTGTTGTTTTAGAGAGCTTCCTGTTTCCTGCAGGAAGCAGAAGCTTTGGTACGCTGTGATCATTGATGATTTTTTGTTTAAGAGGTTCACCTCCTGACTGATCACATGAGGAGCGGCATGTGTTTACCACAGCGGCCCGACCCACATGTGTGCAAACTACTGCACAGCGGCCCTAACGAGTAGCACATGCGGAGTCTGTGTGAAGCCTCGGACGTGGGGAGGAACCTTATTATTATTTTTTATCATTATTAATGGACTTACAGATTAGGTGAGCTTTCTCACACACTGCGTGAAGTGTTGTATTTTAAATGTTTCATTCAATTTAGTCTTTATAAATGAGTACAAACAGAAATGAATCAGAATCATCTGATGGAACCTCTTTGTTTATTTGATTTTAATTCCACTGATGAATTTTACTACAGCGCTGATTAGGGACGAAGCCAAGACTCATTAACTCCAGAACAAACTCTCATCCAAGAAGCAAACGGTCATTAGGGTGGGCTGAACTTTAAAAAACAAGTCTGTCTTTTTTGGTTTACACTTCTTCGAACTGCTGAAGATATTACCACCTTCTTTGTGTTTGCACAGCAGGAACCAGGGAAAGAGGGAAAGGAAGTTGGGTTCACCACTAACAAAACCACATAATGTTTTGTTACCAAATGGAATTGCTAATAATGGTAATGGCTAACCTGTGCCCACTTCCTTTAACACGTGTTTGTTTTTCCAGCTCTTTAACACTGGAAAGATGGCTGTACATCCAAATTCTGAGGAGAACAGCTCCCCCTATTGAGCTAACCCTAGGGGCTTGTCAGCCAGATATTAATATGCAAATACGAACCTCAGCTAATCCATGACAAAAAAAAAGGTTGTCTTTTAGCAATACATCCTCAGCGCGGCAGTTTGATAACGCACCGTGCAGCAACGTCAATAAATCCAATATTTATAATTAAAACATTGTTAGCATTCTGGGCAATAACTGAGCCACAGGGGATTCCTTATGCCCATCCAGGGCAGAACGTGTCAGGCACTGGGCAGATACACTCAGGACAGAGTGCCAATCCATCGCTGGGTACACACTCCATCACACACTTAAACACACTATACGGGGCAATTTAGAGCATTTAATTTACCTTGAATCCATGTTAATGGGATGTGGGAGGAAACCGTATAACCCGGAGGAAACCCACGCAGACAAGGGGAGAACATGGAATCTCCACCCATATTGGGATTCAAACCGGGAGGCGAATGTGTTAACCACTAAGCCACCGTGCCGCCAAAACGTATATAAGGAAAATAAATATTTGAACACCCTGCCACTTTGGAAGTTCTTTCACATAGAAATGTCCGCTGTGAGAGACCAGGTTTGCACACTGCAGCAGGGATTTTGGCTCATTCCTCCACACAGATCTTCTCCAGATCAGCCAGTTTGAGCTCCCTCCAAAGATTTTTAGGTCTTGGGATGGGCTAGGCCACTCCAGAACATTGATATGCTTCTTACAGAGCCACTCCATGTTTTTCCTGGCTGTGTGCTTTGGGTCGTTGTCATGATGATAGATCCAGCCACAACCCATCTTCAATGCGCTAAATAATCTTAATACAGTGCAGTCATCCTGTCCCATGTGCAGAAAAACACCCCAAAGCATGATCCTTTCACCCCCATGCTTCACAGTAGGGATGGTGTTTTTGGGATGGTACTCATCATTTTTCATCATCCAAACATTGTGAGTGGAATTAAGGACAAAGAGTTCCCCTTTGGTCTCATCTGACCGCAGAACTCCTCTGGATCATACCATTGGTCATGGACAAACATAAGACAAGCCTGAACATGTTCTGATTAAAGCAGGAGAACCTGCTGGTGTATTTAGATCGTAAGTTTTTTATACACACGTTTGGAGAGCGAGTGTAAATTTTCCTCTATTGATGTTTTGCGCTGCAGTTATTTAATTACAGCTACATTTTAGATAATGCTGCATCCCCACCACTAATGTGGTTTGATGATGGACTTTTGATGATTTAGTTATTCTCCTTAAAATGCGTTTTATAAATATAAGAAAGAAGAATCATTGTAACGGAACTAAACTATTGGAAGAAAGGCGTGAACTGCATGTAATTTAATCTGCCTCACAAGACTGTAATATGTGAAAATAACAGGAACAGGAAAAGGAACATTGTCCTTTCTAGCCAATTTATTTCTCTCAGTGAGAGGAAATGTTGTTTTTTTTATCATCACCCTCAGACATAGTGAGTTAGTGTGTTAGAGCACCAGGCTCTGGGCAGGATGAGCTGTTTGCTCAAGTGGAGCCAATTACCAAAAATAAATTGGCTCTTCCTGTCTTCCCTTCGTCTCTCGTTTTCTGCCTACCTCCATTTCTCCAGCGGGGCGTCCATCAGAGTGTGGGAACGTCACTCTGCTTCAAATAAACGCCCCGCTAATGCTGCTTTTACCCTCCGAGGAGGAGTGAGTCCATTCTGAGAACTTAAACACCTTTGACATGTTTAATAGCTTTAAATAAATCACCAAGTGTCCTTACAGCCGCTGATTAGATGGTTTGTAAGCGCTACCATTCATCTAATGCAGCACAGTGCGGTCAAGGTTCAAATACAAACACCAAACCTTATTTAATCTACTGAGCGGGACTGCAGATCATCACAAAACCATCTCATGTTGCAGTAATTGGTCAAATTAACTGACATCTACAGCAAAATCACCGGATTCACCGATTCTGAGTGTCAGCCTTACAAAGTAAAAACTGGAATGCACATATGAAGAGCTGGTTCATTGTATACTGTAGTAGCTTTAAGAAAAAAAATAGAATGGATTACAGGATGGCATGGTGCCTGGCTCTGGAGACATGAGCATATTAAGACCAAATTAAATGTGTTTTAATTTACAAAACATTATTATGACGGTGGCTTAGTGGTTAGCACATTCGCCTCTCAGCGCTGGGGATTTCCAGTTCGAATCCCTATCTGGGTGGAGTTTGCATGTTCTCCCCGTGTCTGCGTGGGT
>JAOUQT010308397.1:0-15272 GCA_025769995.1 Xyliphius kryptos | reverse complement strand
GGTCACCACCTGCAGAAGCACTCCTTTATAGGGGGGGGGGGGTCTTGCTAAGTGCCTCTCATTTCTACCTGTTGTCTTTTTATTTGCACAACAGCAAGAGAAATTGATTCACAATCAGTGTTGCACACTAACTGGACAGGTTGATTTTACACAAGTGTGATTGGGCAGTTTGTGGGATGGAGCTGGTAGGTTTTACAAGATAAGATATGCCTTTATTTGTCCCACAATGGGAAAATTCACAGTCTCAGGGGCAAGTTACTGTAGTTTGGAATATACATCCAATACAGCTATTAAAAGCTATTACATAGCTATTTTGTAAAATATCTTCCCATTGTTTCACTTAATTACAACCTACAAGCTCCGTCCCACAAACTGCCCAATCATTGCCCACCTACCTGAACCTGTGAGTTAATTAATGACTCCAAAGCTCTGTAATTTTGTTCTAACATCATCTCCTCTAATTTGTTTTCATTGTTGTCAAGGAGTTGTGTGAATCATTTTGCAGAAACACAACTTGACATGTAAATGGAAAAAGGCCATGGTTCTGCCCTGCAAATATGCAGTCTGCGTGCCAGCGGGTGCAACAACTGGAAACCAAGAGTCAGAGGCTATAATGATGCTGCCTGTCCAAAACATAAACACTGAAGCAAAGCACTAAACATCTGTGAAATGTGACTAATACCAATGACATGAAGTAGCCCCATTAAGCGTGGGGAAGTGGTAGTCTTATGGTTAAGGAACCACCAGCCTTGCGACCTCCAAGTCCCTGGTTTGATTCCGGATCCCACCAAGTACTATGGCTGAAGTGCAAGGCGCCTAATCCCAATTGCACCTCCAGTGCTTTCAACCCCATTTGGCCTGCTCTTCTGTGTGAGAAGCTGACAGCGATGCAAGTGGACACACCCCTCATGTCCTGGGTTATAGGCTACCTGACCGGCAGACCTCAGTACGTGCGCCTTCAGAGTGATCAGCAAGATCTGGGCACCACAGTGAACACCACGAACAATAGTTATCAGACTGAGACCTGCCACCTTCAGAAATTTTTTGATGACTCAAAGATAGTTGGATGTATCAGCAAGGGTGATGAAGACGAGTACAGGGCTACGGTGATGGAGTTTGTCACATGGTGGGAGCTGAATCATCTACAGCTTAATGTGACAAAGACAAAGAAGCTGGTAATGGATCTGAGATGAGATGACCCATGTCCATCAACAAGGTCAGTGTGGACACTGTCGAGGACTACAGACACCTGTGAGTGTACAAAGACAATAACCTACACTAGGGTAAAAACACAGAAACCCTCTACATGAAGGGTTGGATGTCCTTCAACATCTGCAGGACAATGCTCAGGAACTTTTATGAGTCTGTGGTGGCGAGGGCTATTCTTTATACTGCTGCATCCTACGGCGGATGCCAACAGACAAAACAAACTGATCCGTAAGGCCTGTGATATCGTGGATGTGAAGCTGGACTTGCTGACAGCAGTGTCAGAGAGGAGGATGCTGTCTAAGCTGAAGTCCATTATGGACAACACCTCCCACTCGCTGTACCACACACTGGTAAGACACAGGAGCACGTCAAAAGACTCATTCCACCCAAAGCACCACAGGTCATTCCTACCCGTGTCCATCAAATTCTACAACTCATCACTTCATGTGTAACAAAAATGTACTTGTGCAATAGATATTATATATATTATATAGTTTTTAACGTGCAATAACACATATATATATAGTTATATCATAAATCGTGCAACATATGTCACCACTGCAATTGCCCCTTTATTTTAAGAGCATACTTATTCTTTAGAAACTTTAAGCTTTCTTCTTCATATATATTTGTACTTATGAAATCTGAGCAACTGTTACATCTGCAATTTACCCTCTGGGATCAATAAAGTATTATGATTCTGATTCTGGGCGGTACAGTGGCTTAGTGGTCCTCACATTCGCCTCTTAGTGCTGGGGGTTCCCGGTTCGAATCCCGATCTGGGTGGAGTTTCCATGTCCTCCCCGTATCCGTGTGGGTTTTCTACGGGTTCTCCGGTTTCCTCCCACAGTCCAAAAACATGGATTCCAGGTGAACTGAATGCTCAAAATTCCCCTGTTGAGTGTGTGGATGTGTGAGTGAGTGTGTGCCCAGCACCCGAGATGTTCTCCCCTAGATGGGCATGAGGAACCCCATCACGACCCTAGTAGCGGAATATGAAGGATGGATGGGTGATTCTGATTAAATAGATCACTGTATTACTTTACATTAGAAACAGACACAGACAGAAAGTAATAACTGAACACATAGAATACCTGGTTTCTGTCTCTTAAAGACAAGTCAACATTAACTTCACTAGAATCATAGACTATAGTTGTTTTTGTGATCTTTTAATAGCAATATTTGGTCAGTCTGCATTTTAGGAAGTTGTTAACAAGTCTGTTACAGGAAGCTTCACACATCCATTATAACGAATTTCGTGTACAAATCCGCTGTTAAGCTACGCGTTCTCACAGATAGGCTTTATTTGTACATCTTTATCTTTATAACCGCCCCGAAAGCCACATTATTTCACTTTAATACGTCGGAAAGTGGCGGTTTTATACTTTACCACGCCATTTCCGCTACAGCCCTCAAACATCTCACCCCAGCCCGCTACGCATCATGATTTACATCAAAGATACAGGATGATAAAACATTCAGATTTCGTCACTATAAAGTTCTGATGAAATAAGATTTGAAAAACAGACCTGCTTTAATCCTCGACTTTAAGTTTGACTTCCATCGTCTGAGCCGCTGCTTGTGCTGCTTTCCTCCTGACAGACTCGCGTCTCGAGGTGGAGAAGTTTATTTGGTCATTTCCTGGACCGCAGCCCACTCATGAAACTCTTTTTCCTTCTCTATAAAAAGCTGGTGGCGGCGCAGGAGCGGCAGAATTTACACACCCTGTTAAACAACTAACCGTTTGTTTCAGTCAGTCGCCTCCAAACAACATTATTACACGTTTGTACTGAACGGGAAACATGGGCGCCATTCATTGTGGGTGTAACTGTGGCGTTATTTTATTTATTCATCCATTATCTTTTGCTTTATCCTTTACTAGGGTCTCGAGGGGGCTTCCTTATGCCCATCTAGTGCATTGGATCGATACACTCAGGAAAGGATGCCAACCTATCGCTGGGCACACTCACTCACACTATATAGGGCAATTTAGAGCAGTCCTTAAATCTATGTTTTTGGACTGTGGGATGAAAGGCGGGCAGTTGGCGGTGGTTATTAGCCTGGGCGGTTCGAATGACAATCTGGGTGGAGTTTCCTTGTTCTCCCTGTATTCACGTAGGTTTCCTCGGGGTTCTCCGGTTTCCCCCCACAGCCCTAAAACATAAATTCAAGGTAATTGACTGCTTTAAATTGCCCCATATGGTCTGAGTGACTGTGTGCGCATGTGTTTGTGTGTGCCCAGCGATGGCTTGGCGCCCTGTCCTGGGTGTATCTGCCCAGCCCCCAAAATGTTCTCCCCTGGATGGACATGGGGAACCCCTTCGTAACCCTAGTAGAGGATTAAGCAGAAGTGTTGTTCAGCACAAATATAGCAACATAACTTATTCGTAATTGTAGGTGTTTAAAAAAATAATGTTTTTAATAGCCTACAAATTGTAGGTTATTTTTTGTTGATGAACTGTTCAGTCATCTTGGAAACAGCCTTTATGTCACTAGCTGCATTGAAAATTTCGATGTATCCGACCTTAGCTTCCAACTTTAGAGGGTGTTCATGTGGTACCTCCTCATAGGAAACTTTTTGATAAACCGACATCACTCATAAAGTACGGTTAAATCTGACTGGCTGAGCTGTCCACCAATGAAGTTATTGACAATAATACACACTTTTTTATATCAGAATTCTGACTTTTAATCACAGCAGAATATATATAACCTTATATATAATATAAGGTTAGAATTCTAAGATAAAAAGTTAAAAAAAAAAGTTATAGAGTTAAAAAGTCAGAATTCTAACTTAATTTTTAATAAACTGTGCCAGTAGATGGCAGTATTTGATTGATAACAAAACCTGAAACCTGTTACTCAGCTATCATTCATTTTGAAAACCGGAATAGATATCATGAAACACTGATTTATTAACAATTTTGCTTTCAATAAACACATTATTTTTGTGTGTTTGAAACTATTTTAGAAAAGCAATAAAGCACTCAATGTTGTGCATTAATACATTTACATTTAGTCATTTAGCAGGTATTTTTATCCAAAGCGAATTACAAATAAGAGAACAACATGAGCCAGTATTTTAGGAGAAACCAGCTACACTGTACTATCCAATCTGGCTGCTTTTTACATGACAACCTTAGATCATGATTCATGTGCTCATACAGACAGCATAACAAAACAACAGTGCAACCCTTAAATGAAAAGCTATTATTGATATGACAAGTATTCCAAGTTGGTTGAGGTCAAAACACAAGGTTGGCCATACAGGGGGCCATACTTGCTCAAGGGCCCACATTAGTAACTTCAGATCTGGTATTTGATCCCATAACCTTTAGATTAATAGCCCCACGCACCAAACAAAGCGATGAGTTGTTTTTCTGATTAGCTGCTAAGCTTTGCACTGAGATCTCAGCCTGTTAGCAAGTATTGGTGTTCTTCTTTAACAACATTTTACCACTAGATGGCACTAATCCGTCAACTAATCCGTCCATTTACTGGACAAAATGTTAAAGCAACTTAAAAACTTATTATGAGTTTATTATAAACCTATTAATGATCTTGTTCATTGTTATTGTTATTATTATTATTATAGTCTATTTGCCTGGAAACACAATGAACACATTTATATTGCATCTACTTAATTAAAATAAATAAATTAAAAAAATATTTCAATTGTTGAAGCCAATTTATTTTAATTTTTTACGGTAGTACCTGCCAAACCTTTTTTGCAATAAAGGATCTGATTTATGTAAATGTTGACAAACGTACAACTGGAAAAGTTAAATCTTTTAAATCAAATAGGACTTCGGCAGTTTTTATAGAACCATTCCAATGCTAAAGAATAAAAACAGAAGCAAGAAAATAAGGTAATTTTACCGTATTTAAACTATATGACGTAAACTATTTGTTTTATATCTTTACTTTGCATGCATGCTTTAAAAACATCCATATGAAAAAAGGCAAAACAAACAGAATTGGACCTTTCCCAAAATGTTTCTCCAACAATGGAAATATACAAATGTCCAGAATGCATGATTAGATGCTCGAAGTTATATAGCTGTGGCAATGGGTCTGAATAAAACACCAACATTCAATAATTAAGAGATTTGATCTTATAATTCTGATCATATAGTGTAAGTCGATAATTTTAAGTACAGAAATGTATTTATTAGAGTCAGTTTAAATTATTAGTGTCTTAATTCAAATAAACTTAAAGTCTTTTAGAGGATTCAAGTTTGACTTAAAACAAACAAACAAAATCACCAACCAAAACCCTGGATGTTTTGGAAGTAATTTGGATATCGACTGCCACCTAGCGGCATTTATAAAAACATTTAAAGTACCAAATCTACCTGGAACTAAACAATGTATTGGTTGCGACTTAAATGAGCCAAAAACGCCAGGGCAAATTTTGTTGTCCCAGTCCAGCCCTGGTCAGAATTACGTATTTGTAAGGTCAAAAGTATGTGAACCCTGGTGTGTATCCTGTTTCCTGTAACTGATCGGTCCTGCACCGTTTTAGTTTTCCTCACATGAACTGCTCTCGGGCCTTTCCACAACAATTTTTAAACATTCTTTGGAAGAGGTATTTGTGTGCTGACTGTCAGTCAGTCAATCAGTAGAACAAAATTTAATGTCCAATACATAAAAGTCAAATAAAATACTTTTATAAAGGTGCCATCCATCCACTATCTTCCACTTATTCCTTTACTAGGGTCGCGGTGGGGTTCCCCATGCTCATCTAGGGGAGAAAATCTCGAGAGCTGGGCATGCGCGCGCGCGCACACACACACACACACACACACACACACACACACACACACACACACACACACACACACACACATGATACATGGCAATTTAGAGCATTGGATTTATCTGGAATCCATGTTTTTGGACTGTGGGAGTAAACCGGAGAACCAGGAGAAAACCCACACAGACACAGGGAGGACATGGAAACTCCACCCAGATCGGGATTCGAACCAGGAATCCTCAGCGGTAAGAGGCGAATGGGCCAACCACAAATCCACCGTGCCACTAGAAAGGTTCCAAAAATGGACAAAAAAATATACATTTTTTACGATTTTAATGTGGTTGATTTGATTTGTAGGATCCATCCTGGTTAATAATGCAGTTGAAGTCTTTATTTAAATTTAAATAAAAACATCTATGCTGTTTCAGTAACTTCCATGCTGTGTGTTTAGCTTTTTTCCCCTAAAACTACTGACTTGTGTTATTTTTTTCTCATTTGTAAGTTGAATAAAAGCGTCTGCTAATTGACTCAATGTAAATGTGACATACTGTAAGTGTGGCTGTGCACCTGCTGGGCGTGGCGGGGGAGGAGCCTAATGCAGTCACCTCAGTGGTTACGTAATGAGAACCACAACAATAACAGAGCCGGAGGCTCGATGGACAGGAACGTAATCAGCGAAGAAATCACTGCTTCAACTGAGTGGCATTCATAAAGAAGTCAGGGTGCACTTTTAGGTAGAGGAGTAAATGTACTTTTCTTAAAAGCCTGCACAGCCGACAGTCTGCTGCTTTTTTGTAGTTTAAGAAAAACTTTGGACTGCTGGGTAAATCCGCATCGCTTTTCTGATGGATCGCTTTAAGGTGGTTCTGCAGTACTTCCAGTCCAACTCCGAGTCCATTTCCAACGGTATCTGTGCGGTGCTGGCGCTTGTAAGCGTTAAGCTCTACACCAGCTTTGATTTTAACTGCCCCTGTTTGCCCCAGTACAACAAAATGTACGGACTTGGAGTGATGTTCGTGCCACCGATTATTCTCTTCTTAATGGGGATTCTGGTTAATCGTCATACCGGAGTGATAATGGAGGAATGGGCTAGACCCTTAGGTCACAGGACTAAAAGCCCAGCTGTAATAAAGTAAGTATTCTGTTTGTTATGAGTAACTATATGGGTTTTACATGACATACAATACATCTTCAGATGTAACTAAAAATCATCTAGGTTTTTATAACATATGTATTACAACCTATTATAGTTGAATATGGATATCATTTTTTATTACTGTATTTAGACATTTAGAATAAAAAAAATCCATCCATCTTCTTCCGCTTATTCCTCTAGTAGTGTCACTAGTGTCACGGTGGGTCTCCCCATGGCCATCCAGGGGAGAACATCTTAGGCGCTGATCCTTATCTGATCCACCCAGATAAGGATACTTCAGGGGTAAATCCCCAGGGGTAAACTGCAGCAGCTATTCCAGTCTATTCTAGTCATTCTTACCTACAGTTTTTGAATGCAGTAAAGAAGGCAGTTAGGATTTTGGATGCAGTTCATAGTTTTTTAAAACCTCAGTGAAATAGAAAATTAAGGATGACTAGTATAATAGTCTTGTCATTTAGTAAATTTCTATAAAATGAATTCAAACTCTTTTTTTTTAATTACTATTTTTTTTTTTTTACCATAAATGGCAATCTGCTGCTGATTATTGTTTAAGTATCTGTAGGAGTTTGGACACACCTCCTTTTTGCTCCATTTATTGTCCATGTTCTCAGTTCCAATTACAAGATGGAATTTGCAGTTCTACATTTACAGACTGTAGTCCGTCTGTTTGTGGACTACAGTACATACTGTGTTAGTTCCCTTTACTCTGTTCTCTAATAGTCAGAACCCCAATAGTATCACCATAGAGCAGGTATTGTTTGGTTGGTGCATTATTCGTATCTTAGCAGTGTCACTGAGGTGGAGGAATGAAACTACAGCAGCACTGCTGCACTAAAACATACTCATCGCATCAGTCTCACTGACGAAAAAAAAAAAAAATACACCACCCAAATTATACCAGTTCTCTGATGGTTCTGACGAATAGAGAACAGAGAACCAACAGAGGACTAACAAAAAAGGAAACAGATGAACTACAGTCTATAACTATAAACCTACAAAGTACATCGATATGGTAAGTGGAGGAAATAATAATGGAGCAAGAAAGCAGCTTGTTATGTGATATATAATTGTAGTCTATTGTTTGCAGGTATTTGTTTTCAGGTATGATCCAAAGGTCCATGTTAGCCCCCATGGTATGGATCCTGATTTCGCTGCTGGATGGGAAGTGCTTCGTTTGTGCATTTAGCATGAGTGTGAACCCCAAACACTTCACCGGGTTTCCCAATGACACAGGTCTGGAGTTGGTCCGAATCATGGCCAAAGTGCCATGCAAAGAAGATAGCATCTTCAAAACCAACGCCTTCCGCAAAGCAGTCTCACGCTATGTCAGATGTTATTCTCAGGTCAGTGGGTGTTTTTTTTCCTGACATTTGTAAATCCAAAGTGTTCAAATCCTTTGAAACACACAATAAAAACTGCTTTTCTGTTACAAAGAAATTGTAACAAGAGCAAAGACAATAATACTTTTTCTTCTTTTAGGCAATTGGTTGGTCCATCCTCCTGTGTCTTATCTTTTTGGGTGCAATAGGTCGAATCATGAAGCCCTGCTTTAATCATGCCGCCTTCCTCCAGACACGTTACTGGAGCAATTATCTGGACGTTGAACAGAAGCTCTTTGATGAGACCTGTGTCCATCATGCCAGAGAGTTTGCCCGGAAATGTGTAGTGCAGTTCTTTGAGGGTATACAGGATGATATGGTTCTCAGGTTGCCTTATTCCCCCAACCTACGACTCAAGAAAAGGCAAGATGAAAATGACGAGGAAGAAGAACGTCTTCATGGTGTGACCTCAAAGGATCAGGTGGATCATATGCTTCAAACATGGTTTGAATCCAGACCTGAACTAGATGTAACCAAGATAATTCATAGGCCTGCTAAATGTGTTACATGGGAAAATCCTGATGGACAAATTCTATTTTCTGATGTGTAAAGATGCAATAACATAAACCGAACACATATTTTAGAGATTTATTTTTAAAAGATGAATTAATTAGTACATATATATTCCACAATGCACTATGTTGTATTATAAACCATAAATATTTATGTCTTAGAAAGTTTAAAACATGTTAAAGTACTAAAACAGTTTTCTTGTTCTATATACTGGCGTTGCTAAATAAAAGCCCTTGCACACTGAGATTTGCTTATGTGCCTGGACTTTATTTTGCATGGCTGGTTTTGTTTTGCATGCCTTTTTTGCACACATTACTCATGAAGGACACACATATGGATATGATGCAAATTATAGCAGAGATTTTAAAGTCTGTAAATAAAATTAATATTTTACGAAATTAACAAGGTTTTGTCCATTTCTTCACAATTGTTGTAACTTTCAACACAATTGTCTTTACTGTGTAAAGTTTATTGCTATTCTTCATATTCTAATCCATTTTGTTTTAACTTTTTGGAAAATATTTTGTAGAGTACATAAAAGGTAGAATATACACTTTTTTTATACTGTATTTTAAATTGTGGGGCGTGGAAGCTCGTGGTTCGAGTGTTTGGCTAGTAATCTAAGGGTTGTGGGTTCAAATCCCAGGTACACTGAAGATACCAATGTGAGTCCTTGAGCAAGACCCTTAAACTTTATGAAAACCTTCATAAACAATGGGCTGCTGTAATCAAATCAAAAAACTTAAAACATATTTAATTAAAGCCACAATGCAAGGATATAATTAAATGTTATACCGGCCATTCAAACCAGCTGTTTTAGGAACTGAATTTAATAAGAGGTTCTACCTGGAATGTCCTGATGATCCAAAGTCAGACTTCATAAGCCACTAGACTACCTGAGAGACACAAAGTAAAGCATTTGGTTTAAACATTCACCGCCTTTTGATCTAAACATTATACTGTAGATAATGTTATTGTTAAAAAAAAGAAATGTATTGTATATTACAATGTGGCAAACATGTTTTTTGTGGGTGGCACAGTAGTGTAGTGGTTATCATGTCTGCCTGATGGCGCGGCGTGTCCATGTTCTCCCCATGTCCGCACTGTTTTTTTCCAGGTTCTCTGGTTTCCTTCCACTTTCATCTTAATACAGAGGCTGGAAAGGTATCTCTTCTAATACTTCTTCTATTACTTCAGTGCAGCCTTTGATACCATTGATTATAAAATTCTAATAGATAGACCTGCCGACTGGGTTGGACTCTCTGGAACGGTCCTAAAGTGTTTTTTCCTCATACTTTAAAGGCAGGAACTACTTTAAAGAAATAAAAAGTAATATTTCTAAGAAGGTGCCAGTGACATGTGGTGTCCCCCAGGGTTTTATGCTCGGTCCGTTATAATTTAATTTATACATGCCACCTCTTGGACGGATTCTACGAGACTATGGGCTGTCCTATAACAGCTATGCAGATGATAGTTAGATTTATGTGGCCCTGTCCCCTAATGGTCCATTTGACTCATTGTGTAAGTGCCTTGAACACATCACTAACTGGATGGGAAACTTGAATAAAAACAGAGATAATTTTATTTGGGAACAGCAATGAGAGACACAGATTGGCTGCATATCTGGAATCAAAAGCCCTCAAATCTAAAGAACAGGTCTGCAACATTGACGAATTAATGGACTTAGATCTCAGTTTTAGTAGTCATGTTAAAGCAGTTACCAAATCAGCCTTGTACCGTCTTAAGAATATCAGTAAGATTATAGATTTTTTGACTAAACCAGACCTGGAGAAACATATTCATGATTTTATCTCTTCCAAAATTGATGACTGCAACGGTCTCATAACTGGACTTCCAAAAAAGACCATTAAACAGCTTCAGCTGATTAAAAATGCAGCTGCCAGAGTTCTGACCAGGAGCAAAAGAAGAGATCACATCAGCCATATTCTGAAGTCCTTACACTGGTTACCAGTCAGTTACAGAATAGACTTTAGGGTGTTGTTACTGGTCTATAAATGTCTTAATGGTGTAGGACCCGTGTATTTATCAGATCTTCAACAGAGATATGAGCCGAGCAGAACTAAAAACTAAACATGGAGAAGCAGTATTTAGGCACTAGGCCGCTTTTAAATGGAATCAGCTGAACAAGAACATTAGAAGAGCCCTGACTTTA
The DNA here is from genome assembly GCA_025769995.1 of Xyliphius kryptos. Classification (NCBI taxonomy): domain Eukaryota; kingdom Metazoa; phylum Chordata; class Actinopteri; order Siluriformes; family Aspredinidae; genus Xyliphius; species Xyliphius kryptos. The sequence goes on along the minus strand of JAOUQT010308397.1, from coordinate 4,086 downwards.
GACGCTTTTAAATCCAGACTGAAAACATGTCTTTTTTAGCAGGCTTACAGCTCAGTTTGAGTTACTACTCACGACTCACTATTGATTAGTCTGTGTGTCCCAAGCCCGATGGAGGGTGAGGGTTGTGTCAGGAAGGCCATTCGGCATAAAACACTCTGCCAATTCTAATTTGCGAGTTCATCACTGTGGCAAGATTATGTATTACACATTTGGACAAAATTGTTGGTACCCCTCAGTCAATGAAAGAAAAACCCACAATGGTCACAGAAATAAATTTAATCTGACAAAAGTCTTCCTATTCATTCACAGTTTTACCCTTTATTATTCAGGAGTCGCCACAGCGATGACCTCACACATTATACAAGTGTTTTACATCGAATGCCCTTCCTGACACTACCCTCACCCTCTACCGGAGGGGGACACACAGACTATAGGGACAATTTAGAACAGCCGATTCACCTTAAATCCATATTTTTGGACTGTGGAAGGAAACCAGAGAACCTGGAGAAAACCCACATGGACACGGGAAGAACATGGAAATTCCGCCCAGATCGGGATTCGAACCGGGAACAGGAATGCAATAAAAAATAAACAAATACAAAATTACTTAGAAGCTAATTAAACTTATTAAACAGGGCCGCACGGTGGCTTAGTGGTTAGCACGTTCGCCTATTAGTGCTGGGGGTTCCCGGTTCGATTCCGATCTGGGTGGAGTTTCCATGTTCTCCATGTGCTGTTTTCTCCAGGTTCTCAGGTTTCCTCCCACAGCCCAAAAACATTGATTCAAGCTAAACTGAATGCTCTAAATTGCTCCATATAATGTGTGTGGACGTGTGAGTGTGTGCCCGTGTGAGTGAGTGTGTGCCCAGCGATACATTAGCCCCCTGCCTAGTGCCCAAAATGTTCTCCCCTGGATAGGCATGGGGAACACAACCCTAGTAGAATATTAAGAGAAAGATAATAAATGAATGAATGAATGAAAGAAACTCATTAAACAGTTCTGGACAGAAATTATAGTACCCCTGAAAACAAATGTGACCAAAGGGACATGGTTAATAAAGGTGTGTCGACTAATTAGCATAACAGGTGTCTTCAACCTTGTAGTCAGTGTGCCTATATATAGGGCTACAGATAGTCCCTGTGTTGTTTGGTCAACTTGGACCAGAGGAAGCGAAGAAAAGACTTGTGAGAACTTATTTATGTGACCATAGTGGGTATTTCTCTAATTAACCAAGGGCTACCAACTATTTTGTCTACGTGTGTACTATCCATAAGTGCAAAATGTTTTTTTTATTTGGCATCAGAAAATATTCCACCTCTGTTCTGTACCTTAAATCATGATTAAATAAACGGTGCGCAGGTGTAACCGCACTGAGGGCGCACTGATTGCGCACTGGACAGAAAGGAGGAGCCAAGTTTGTTAACAGTGTCAAACTACACTGAGGTGCCCTGAGAAGGGTGTCTACAGCAGGATCGATATAGTCCCTATAGTGACGCACTTACAGGGAAATCACTAGACTTTTCACAGGCCGAGGATTTGGCACGGCTCTTGTGCGCTTCCCTTATTTCCCAAAAGCGCGTCTCCAGTGTTGAGCATCACGGTATTTATTTTCCTTTGGTAAGTTTTTTTTATCTCCACTAAATTAAAATTATACACACATTGTAATTTATAACAATGTAATCAAATAATTGCTTAATAACAGGGTTTTGTTTTTAGGTCTGATTCGGAACCAGCCAGCTGTTAAAGATGGATAAGTTTCGTATGATGTTCCAGTTCCTGCAGGCCAACCAGGAATCCTTTATGAACGGAATTTGTGGAATCATGGCTTTGGCGAGCGCGCAGCTGTACTCCACCTTCGAGTTCACCTGTCCTTGTCTCCCGGAGTATAATTACGCGTACGGGGTCGGGATGATGACCATTCCTCCGTTTTGGTTCTTCATGCTCGGTTACGTCCTGAATAATAACATTTCGATGCTGACTGAGGAGTGGAAGAGACCTGAGGGACAGCGGCGGAAGGAACCGAGCGTCCTGCGGTACATGTTCGTCTCCATGTCCCAGCGCGCGCTGATCGCTCCCGCGGTGTGGATCGCGGTGACACTGATGGACGGAAAAAGCTTTCTCTGCATGTACAGTCACACATTCGATCTCAGCCGATTCGTGCACAACAGCAGCGGCATATCGCCAAAAGAACTAGAAGCCATAATGGCGACACTCCCCTGCAAAAAAGTCTTTAAGAGTCACCATGTCGTCTCTATGGAGGCAGCCACCCGCTATATACGCTGTATATCACAGGTAACACACACACACACACACACACACACACACACACACACACACACACACAACCCAGACTTACTGTAGGAGTTTTGAATATAAATATCATTCATTCATTCATTCATTATCTTCCACTTATTCCTTTATGAGGGTCATGGGGTTCCATGCCCATCCATGGGAGAACATCTCGGGCGCTGGGCCGATACACCCATGACAGGGTGCCAATCCATCGCTGGGTACACACTTACTCACACACACATCCACACACCATACAGGGCAATTTATAGCATTCCATTTACCTGGAACACATGTTTTTGGAATGTGGGAGGAAACCAGAGAACCCGGAGGAAACCCACGCAGACAAGGGGATAACATGGAAACTCCCCCAGATTGGAATTTAAAAAAAAACAATGCACACACAGACACACACAACCCAGACAGACTGTATGAGTTTTAAATATTAATATTATTCGTTCATTCATTATCTTCGGCTTATTTCTTTATGAGGGTCCCCATGCCCATCCAGGGGAGAATGTCTCGGGCGCTGGGCAGATACACCCAGGACAGGGTGCCAATCCATCGCTGGGAACACACTCAATCACACATACACATACTATACAGGGTAATTTAGAACATTCAATTTACCTTCATGTTTTTGGAATGTGAGAGGAACCCGGAGAACCCGGAGGAAACCCACGTAGACATGGGGAGAACATGCAAACTCCACCCAGCTTGGGATTTGAACCGGGAACCCCCAGCGCTGAGAGGCGAATGTGCTAACCACTAAGCCAGCGTGCCGCCATAATCTGATATTTATCCTGATAAATAACACGTAAGCCCATGCTTGGCCCGCGGTCCAGACTTTGGACATGCCTGTGTTAATCAATCGCATTAGGTTAATTGATCATCAGCAAATCTTTTAAAGTTTGGAGCATTCAGCTGCGTGTTAACACAAAGCCCAATGAGAAAGACATCGGCAATGACCCTAGAAATGTCTCAGTTTCTGCCCATCAGTCTGAGAAGTTCCACCAGACCATTTCCTAAACCTCAAAAGTCCATCATTCCACAGTGAGAAAGATGAATCACAAACAATTAACAGTCTTCTCAGAATGAATGTGTCAGCAAATTCACTCCGGGTCCGGACTGGGCAAGGCTCGAAAAACTGCAAAAGTGTCCTTGAGCTAAAAAAACAATAATGTACAATATAACAATATTTGTAAGTTCATGTCAGTACAATAAAAAAGGGACGGAAGAAGGAACTAAGTTTAAGTTTAGTGTCATGGTGTAATTTGTAACATGTTAGGGGTATAGTTACCTAATTTCAAAACCTTCTAAGGTTTATGTGTTTTATTATCTTCTTGTATGATGTAAAATATTAAGGATGGTGTACATTTACATTTAGTTAATTAGCAGATGCTTTTATCCAAAGCAACTTACAAGGATCCCAACTTGGTTGGGATCAGAACACAGGGTTGATACAGCTCCAGAGAGCAATGAGGGTTAAGGGTCTTGCTCAAGAACCCACATTGGTAACTTTAGTGGACCTGGGGTTTGAACCCCCAACCTTCAGATTGATAGTCCAACACCCAAACCACTGAGCGACCACTCCATGGTGTACTTCCCTCATGTCTGTACATCTCTAGTTCATACTGTTTGACTTATATTGTACATCTCCATTGTATACTGTATACAGTTTCACCCAAATAGCTTACTTTTACAGAATGAACTGTGTAGTTCTTTACTTATATATTATACTATACTATTTTAGTATATTGAGAAACAACACTGTGAGTACATTTACAGTTTAACCG
>JAOUQT010308390.1:0-15273 GCA_025769995.1 Xyliphius kryptos | reverse complement strand
GATGGTTATGGGGACCCCCCCCCCCCCCGCCACCCTCATAAAGGAATAAGCGGAAGATAATGAATGAATAAATGAATGAATTAATATAGAGTTGTGACTACGTTGTTGCTTTCTTACGTGAATTTATCAGTAGGTTTTCAAAAGTCACGATAAGGAATGACGGAGCCAAGTTTCAGCTTTGTAGGTACTCGCCAAGACGGCAATCCATCCGAGGTATTGCATTAGATGGCAATAATGAATGATCAGACATAGGAAAGTTAGTTGGTTCTTCTAAGAACATGTAGGTTATCTCAATACTTGGACCACTTCTCTTTTCATTATATATAACATCACTGGGCAAGGTCATTAAGACACATGGTTTATCTTACCATTGCAGATTCATTCTGTATAACATCAGGAAAATCATACCTTTCTTAACATAGCTGGCAACTCAGCAACAGGTCCAGGCCCTCATCCATCCCGGCTTGACTACTGTAACGCTCTGCTTGCCAGTCTCCCACCTTCAACAATCAGACCTCTGCAACTGTTTCAAAACTCCACAGTCTGATTCGTGTTTAACCAGTCAAAGCTAACTCATGTCACTCCATTACTCCTCTCTCTTCATTGGCTTCCTGTAGCTGCTCGCATTCAGTACTGTTCCAAAAAAAAAAAAACAGTCACTTTATAATAAAATAAAGTCACTTTATCACTTTACAAGGTACTGACTCTGGCCTACAGACAGTCTCTGGATCTGCCCCCTCTTACCTTTAATCCATCTTTATTAAGTACACTCCGACTCATTCACTGCGCTCTAGTGTTAAATGTTGCCTGGTGATTCCAACTCAACGAGCCGCTAATTCTCACTCCATTTCATTCACCACTGCTAAATGGTGGGACGACCTTCCCAACAACATCCATAAGGCTGAGTCATCGAGTAATGCGCAGGTTCGATAGTACTACAGTGTAGCTGTTTTTTTCCTAAACTACTGACTTGTGGCGTTATCTCATAAATCACTTTGGATAAAAGAATCTGCTAAATGACTAACTGTAAATGTAAATATATGGATGACAGCCCACCAAGTGGACGAAACCGGAATACCACTCCAGCCTCTAAAAAATACAAAAGCTTTTTAATTATCAGCAGCATTTCTTTTAAAGTCACAATATCCTGATCCAGCTTTAGAATCTTTCCCTTTATGAGGTAACACGACTTGGAGCCTTTGCAGTTTTAAGATAATGCTTTAGTGCATCTTTTAATTTGAGGAAAAAAAGAAATGTTTCTCCTATTTGGCTAAAAGACTCGCGCTGTGAGAGAATTAGGAATCAGATAAATGGTTCATATAAAGTGTTATTATTGGATCAGGCCTTTAAACATGTACTCAATCCATATTTAGCCTATTTGCTAACACGTTTTCCCTCCGCTAACAAGGTACAGAAAGCTTAAAATCCCAGGGTGTCTGTGTGTGTAATTAATAAACTGATGTATATTTGTTAATTCATTATGATTCCTGCGATCAGCGATGTTCTGCTCATACAGTTAGTCAGATAAACATGCGAGCCTGTAAGCAATCGAGCAGCAAACAAAGCTGGAAGTTGGTAAATCGTGGTCGTGGGTTAGCCGTCAGCCATCGAGTTTGCTGTTATTCGTGATTTATCACACATAAATCAGCATGCCAGCTAATTAGCAAGCGCGTATGAACTGGACAATCATTCTGATGCATGCTGGATGGTAAAACTCAGTGGTGGAGGCATATAGCCGTGATAATGCCCCTCTCAGAGCACATCGGAATGCTGCTCTTCTCCAGGCTGAAGGAGCGGCTAATGCGATGCATCTCTCAGGCTAATTAACCATATAAAGAAAATGGCCATCAATATTGATCCTGTTTGAAGCTGTTGTCACCTGCCACCGATTTTCCCACGCTTTTCCCAAACTGCGATCGCTCTAGCCCTGATGCTGCCCCAGTGGCGCCCTACGGTGACAGCTCCCCGCTAATGAGATGGACGCAGAAAGGCTGACTGCTCCCGGGTTAATCTGTGACACAGGGGCAGATGCGCAGCTGGCCGCTGAGAGACACTGAGGGAACCAAAGACAATGGGATAAATTAGGAGGAAGAGAAGCTGAAAGGGCTCAACAAACAGAGTGAGACAAATCGCAAGAACACAGGGCACTCAGAAAGAAAGGGACTGGAGAATGAGGTCGGTGAGAAACAGAGGAATGAGCTTAAAGAAACGGGGTGGAAACATGGAAAAGAGCAGTCCTGTCATTACGAGGTGTATCCCAATACTTTTGGCCATGTGAGTTGTGTTAATTTGCAGCTTCGATATCATGACTTAAGGCATTCATAATCATTCACCAATAAATTCCCTATCCTGTGTACTCTGATCAGGTTGTGGATGGGGTGGGGTGGGAGCTTGGAGGGGTAGCTGGAGCCTATGCCAGTATAGGGCAAAAGGTGAGGAAGCAGCCTGGACAGGTTTTCAGTTTATCACAGGGCAAACAAATCATATTTAAAATCAGTGGGAGCAAAAAGTGGCACTTCTATGGGAAGCCATGTGACGAGAACATGCAAATCACCAGAGGTCAAGTGCTAACCACTGTGCTACCTCATACTCAGTGCCTGTTCAAACTTTCCAGCGTTGTTACTGACTGTGTTCCATCTACCCTCTGTCTCCACCTCTTGCCGTGGATGTCTTTATCAGCTGGCTGTTCCATTTCATTAGGGATGCCTGTGTTTTTGTCTGAGAGCATGTTGACTCGATCCCTCCCCTCCATGTCCCGGAGGAAAGGGGACAATGAGCCGTAGCTTTTGGTAGCGGGCCGAGCAAGTCGGCTCTGTCCGCCTCTCGCCTCATCTCCACAACAAAAACGAGGTCAGAGCATTCCCACGACGCGCTGCGGCCCCGCCTCCTATTAGCACACATGTCCGTCCGTCCAGCCAGCAGTCCATCCACCCAAACATGTGTATACCAATTGGGTCAAAAGTATTTAGACAGCCTTAAGCACACACAGACGGACAATAAGACCATGAGACAGTTGTACAGTAAGACAGCGAGAGAGTTGTACAGTGAGACTGTAAGACAGTTGTACAGTAAGACCATGAAACAGTAAGACAGTTATACAGTGAGACTGTTGGACAGTAAGACCATGAGACAGGAAGACAGTTGTACAGTGAGTCTGTTGTACTGTGCGACTGTGAGGCAATCGTACAGTAAGACAGTGAGACAGCAAGACAGTGTGACAGTAAAAAATAGACAGTATAACAGTAAGACAGTTGGATGGTGAGACAGTTGTTCAGTAAGGCAGTGAAATAGTGAAACAGTGTGACAGTTGTATAAGAAATCAGTTCGAAAGAGAGACAGTTGAACTGTGAGACAGTAAGACAAATGTACAGTAAGGCAGTGAGACAGTTGTACAAGAAGACAGTTGAAAAGTGAGACAGTTGTACATTCATACAGTTGCATATTTAGACAGTTGTATAGTAAGACAGTTGTACTGTGAGACAGTGGGATAGTGAGACAGTTGAACAGTGAGACTGTGTGACAGTTGTACAGAGAGTTGGTAAGACTGTGAGGCAGTAATACAGTGAGACAGTTGTACCCTTAGGCAGAAAGACAGTGTGACAGTTGAACAGTGAGACAGCTGAACCGTTAAACTGTGAGACAGTAAGACAATTATACAGTAAGGCAGCGAGACAGTTGTACAAGAACACAGTTGACAAGTAAGACAGTCAAGACAGTGTACAGTGAGACAGTTGGATAGTGAAAAAGTGAGGAAGTTGAACAGTGTGACAGCTGTACAGAAAGGCATTGAGACAGTGAGACAGTTGGTCGATTTTTCATCCTTGATTCTTCGTCATCACTTTGAACTTGTTTGGCAATTTAGCTGCAGTTCTTTTTGAAGACATTGGAAGAACATGCAAACTCACACAGGAAGTGATTCCATCTCGTAGAATCAAACGGAGGACATGATTGCGTGCTCACTGAGCCACTGTTCCATCACTCCTACTCTCTCTTTTCTTTTCGCTCTCACTGTCCTTCCTCCCGCTCTCTCAGTATCTCAACTATCTCTGTCCTGCTCTCTCTCTTTCTCACTCTCTCGCTGTCTTTCTCTCTCTTATAAGCCCACATACATCACTTTCTTTCACTCTCCCTTGCTGTCTTTCTATCTCACTGGTCTCGTGTTCTGTACAGTGACACTGCGAGTGTACTGAAAGTTGGTATATGGTATATGCGCTCTTTCAAGGTAAAGCACTGTGTAAGAGAAGGTTCTGCACTGTCTGAGATGTTATACTCTCTGTCTATAGAACCTCTGCTCTGCATTTTAAGAAAACAAATCTCTGGTCTTAAAGTATCACAAACCAATGCTACAGTGCATCTGTCAGCATATGCAGATGATCTTGTAAAGTTTTAAATGATTTTAGTGTTTTATCCTCTGCTAAAGAACTGGGCCAAAAGTGAGGCAGTTTCGATTGGGGACTGGAAAGGTGGGAGACTTGCACTTCCTGTTGGACTGTCATGGAGAACACAAGGATTTAAGTATCTTGGGGTGTACTTGAGAGGCAGCGATAGTGATAAAAAAAAACTGGGAGAGTATTACTGAAAAAGTAAAAGGATGTCTTGACATATGGACATGTATGGTACCTCAGTTGTCATATTGGGGATGAGTTGTGGTCATTAATAACCTCACGGCCTCATTCCTGTGGACCAAACTAACGTGTAGATCTCCCTCCTAAGATACAGGCAATGCTGGTGAACTTCTTCTGGGACCGGCTGCATTGGATTCCTCAGGCTGTCCTCCACCTGCCGAGAGAGGAAGGAGTACAAGGGCTGGTTCACCTGGCCAGCAGAACTGCCGCCTTCAGACTACAGTATTTACAAAGACTTCTCTTTGGCCCCAAGGACCTCGTATGTAGAGCAGTAGCAAACAGGATACTACACACTGTGAATGGACTGGGCCTGAACAGAACCTTGTTTCTTATGAACCCTAACGCCCTAAACATTACCAGCTTGCCTATTTTCTATCGTGGAAATTGTAATAGCTTAGGTTTTGATAACATGACTATGAAAGGTAATCTGCTTGAGCATTGGTTCTTAGAGGAACCCCTTGTGTGTGGTTTCTGACTGGACGTCAACACCTCACCTTCGTTGCACAGCATGCTGATCTCCGCCAAGATCTACACACTGCACCATCATCTGAATGTTGTTGGACCTCGCTGAGTCGAGTCAGGGATCAAGTCTTCACGTGTAGTCTCTCAGCTACTTCAGCGATGGAGGTCAGCACTAACCTTGAGAGAAAGGATGCTACATCGAGATGTGTAACAGGGGGAGGTAAGTCCAGTAGAGGGGCAACAGTTTCCCAACACCACTATCACCCCTAAAATGGAGGGCTGCCAGAGGCCCTTGCTGGGCTACAACAAAGAACTAGACATGGACCTGGGTTGAGCCACGAGGAAACTCCTCTACAGAGCAAGCGTGTTCTCAACAAGAGAAAGCTTGACGACAGGACGGACACACCCTGGAAAGAGGTTTTAGGCATTGGTTGTGAGGCAAGACCAGCGTGCAGGGCACTTTATAAACCACCGGTAACTAAGCGGGTGGGGGACCTCCAGTGGTGGATTATTGCAGTGAATGCTTTTATTTCTGTTTTAAATCCAGTTGTTAATGACCAGTGTCCTTTCTGTCACCAGAGAGAAAGCGCGTTTTACACCATTTAAACTGTTTTAGACTTTCTTCCGTTATTTGTCATTGTACGTTCTGTTTAAAAAGCTCTTAACGTGACTTTTACACCACAAGTTTTTATTCTTGGTTTTGAATATGGTGCCAAGTTTATTCTAGGACAAAGCAAAATGGCTGTATACATCAGCAGAAAGGACAATGTGACACAAATGGCAGATTCTGATGTGCTTAGCATCTTTAGCCGACTGGCCAAATCTAGTGTTTTTTTATTGATTTCAATTTTTACAAATGTATAAATACATTGACACTTCCAAATCAGTATAGTGCTGCGGGGAAGCAGTGTGCTCGATATTAGATGATGAGCTCTGCTTCGCACCAAAATTTACTTAAATCTGTCAATATTTTTTTCTTTTATATTTTTTTAAATAGTTTTCTTTTACGGCACATTGGAGTTTGATTTTGGTTAAAATAAAGCCTTGTTAAAAAAACAAAAAGTCTCTCTTTCCTTTACACTCCCCAGCAAGGACACATAGGGATAACATGCAAATTCAACAAAAGAAGTAGTTGGGATGACATCAAAACCTTCCGTGAACGTCTGACCCGTTACCTGCACAACTTATTAAACTACAGAGGCTCTCAGTGAAAAAGCTTCGCCCCAAACCGGTTGCTTTTTTCAAAACCAAGGCGGGGTTGAGGGGGTACTTTGTAAAAAATTTTAAAAAACCAGCTGTGGCCCTCAGTAAAGTCCAAGCCTCCCTTAAGTTGAAGCGTCCAAGAGAAGCCATGGACCCGTTTCCATTTATAGCACTCGCGAGTTCTCACATGCGCCCACACGCCATGGAAGCAGAACCAGTGTGTGGGCATCTTGGCAGGTTCCGCACGTCCCATTCAAAAGCAGACCATCAAATGTGCCGTTCATAGGGAATTGTGGGGAGGGGGTAAAGATGGTGGTGAGGGTGCAACATGTTGCAAGATAGTTACACAATTCATTGGGAACTATTTTGGAGCACAAAGCGAATGGCCCGCGAGCTCAAAGTGTCTTTTATTTCGCAGAGCCGAGCCGCCTGGAAGCTCCACAAAAGGCCTCCATTGTTCCACCAGCGGCCGCCTCCACAACGGCTTGCGGTTTCAGCAATGCAATACTGATTCAGCACAATAGGGAGTTTTAAACTCCAATTAAACCGCTTTCTGCAGGTCCTTCACCCGCATGGGAACGGACAACCACAAAATACCACTTATCAACCACGGCCTGAAGTCACAGGAGGGTTAACGGAGGGTGAGGAGTCTGATGAGTGCTGGTTGACATTTAAGCAACGTAAGTTTTTTATAAGACCGACAGTCCCGGCTGTGCCGAGACAAGAGTGCGTGTCAGCTGTGTACACTGAATAAAACTGAGACACAGCGACACTTCCTCACTGAATGCACCAAACCCACAAAACTCTTCCTCAATTTCACCTCCCTTACTCCCACGCAAAAAATGCCCCCCACAAACACCTGTCACCAGGTGAGGGAAAGAGAGTGGCACACACACACACACACACAAAAACTCACCTGCCACCAGGTGAGGGACAGAGAGTGACACGCACACCTGCCACCAGGTGAGGTACAGAGAGTGACACACACACACACACACCTGTCACCAGAGAGTGACACACACACACACACCTGTCATTAGGTGAGGGACAGAGAGTGACACACACACCTGCCACCAGGTGAGGTACAGAGAGTGACACAAACACACTTTTTACCCTTTCTATTTCACACACACACGCTCACTTTTTCTCACTCATGTTTTTTCTCACAGACACACACACAGACCAACACACAGACACACATTTTTTTTGCATTCATTCGTTTTTGTCTTATACACCTTCTTTGCTCTCTCTTTTACTCTCTGTGTTTATTTTTTTTTCTCTCTTTATCTTCCTCTTTTTTATAGTCTCTCTCTTCCTCTTTCCCTGACTCACTCACTTTACTTTACTTCCAATCACTTTGATTTGAAGAAATAGTTCAATGAGTTTGTACATTTAACTGGTTTGCTCCATAGAGGGGCTTCACCTCCTCTTACCTCATTAAAGCCACTCTCATTAACTAGCATTAGTGTGAGGAGTTCATGTCATGGCGCACACACACACACACACACACACACACACACACACACACACATTTTCTTACCAACACTGGATTCCAGTTCATGTTCCAAACATGTTGCTTGGACTGCAGATCTTTGAAGTTGAACACAAACTCAGCCATGGCTCTAGGGACCTTTGTTTGTGCATGTTGGCCTTCCCCAAACTGTTCCTCTTATAATTGGTTGGAGCCGGATCAGAGACACCTTCACTGAGCGTCGTGTCCTGATTCCTGCATCCACACAGTGAGGATATAAAGCTGCAGACCGTCTGCAACTTCAAAGGGAAAGCATCGGTAATCAATAATCCACTCTCACGCCAAAGTCCACAAAAGTACTGCCAAGGAAACGCTGATGAAATAAATAAATGCTGGCAGACGTCCTGCTACAGCCGGACTTGCTCCAACGTCCCCTTGATCTGACAGCACCCCGTGAATCCTGGCGCTTGAAACCAACACCAGCAGTTACTTTTTCTAAAGTCAGCCACTCACACTTTGCTCAACTCAAAATCTACCCCATCCCACTCTCGCAACCGTCTAAAAACTTTATCCACTTTGGATTCAGAACCGTTTTTGAATCCTGAAGGGTCAGGAATCTGTTGTGGGGAGTCATTTGTGCAAATGATTCCTCATGCTGCTGCTGAATGAATGTGCCACAGTATGACCTTATTGATAGTCATGGTTCTGCTGGTTCTCTGCTGGTTTACTGGCAAACTGCACTGATTAATATGGACCCAACTCATCATGTCCATGTTGGGTAAGACAGATGGTGCTGCTGTGGTCCTCATGTTCACAAACACACCTGGTTCACATCTGGTGGGAACTTGGCCCACATCTCACTAGTGGGCCAGATAAAAAAAGAGAGATATGGGTCAGAACCTGGCCATCTGGGCTCACCCAAGTATCTTATTATTGGCTGTGTAGCATCTATGCCAGTAGACCACAAACATCGTGTTATGTGTGATGTCACTGTAGAAATTCCAGTTTGTTAAAATCCAGAATGTTATTGTAGTGGTATACATGTTTGTAAATGTTCTACTCAAATGTTACACTGTACAATATTTGGCTGTGAACAGCTTTTGCATACTTTGTAGTAGGCAGTGTAGTTTAACCTTTGATAAAAGGTTATTTACTGGAGTGCAAAAATCAATGTAATGCGAAGTGAATAAGTATTTTGTTTTGGAAAAATAGATAAATCTTGGGAATGGTTTAACATATTCTTTAGCTGTATACAAGCAGTGGTCTCATCAATGACCCGGAGATGTCCTACGAAAAGCGTATCAGTAACTTGAAAATTGCGAGACAAGAAAGCTGGGCAAAAATGGTGGAATAATTAAAATCGAATAACAAAATTGTGATACTTGGTTATTATAAAGAGTGATCACGGCTGACTGAAGAGTGTGATCACTCTGCGATTTCACAAGACCCATCTGGCTGTATCTCTCACCTGCAAATTTCGTTCTTGTAGCTTGAAAATTGGCTGAGTTACAGGAATGAAAAGTGAATAAGAATTTTGTCTTGGAAAATAAGAATATCTCAAAAACAGTCTGACCGATTAATTAGTTGTGGACAAGGAGTGGTCTGATCAATGACCTGAACCTGTCCAGCGAAAACCATTTCAATAACGTGAAAACTGCGGGAGAGAAAAGTCAGAAAAAAATTGTGGAATAATCAAAATCGGATAACAATTTTGTGATTAAAATTACCGTAATGCAAAGTGTATGAGAATTTTATTTTGGAAAAATGGGTATATCTCAAGAATAATTCAACTAGTTCCATAGCTGTGATCTCATCCATGACCCGGACATGTCCTGCGAAAACCGCGTCGATAACTTGAAAATTGTGTGAGAATAAGGCAGACAGAAATGTTGGACTTATCAAAATCTTTTATAATGAGCGATCACGAGTGACTGAAGAATGCAATCACTCTGCAATTTGACAAGACCTGTTTGGCTGTATCGCCGACTCCAGTGAATTACGTTTTTGTAGCTCAAAAATTGGTCTCATGAATGACACGGATATGTCCTGCAAAAACCATGTCGATAGCTAGAAAATTGTGGGGAAAGAAAGCTGGACAAAATAACGGTGGAATAATAAAAATCGTACATCAATATTTGGCAATCTGTGGACACGGCCAAATGCAATGTGTCTGTGTGATGCTGAAGTCAGCGCTCAAATCGCGCTGTTTCTCCGCCGTGACCTTTACAGAATAACAACGCGAGTGAAAAGCCATAATGAGCTGATGGATATTCACTTAGTGAGAAACGCTGCCTGTTTCTAATGTTGATTAATCATCCCAGCAATTATTATGCATTAGGATGATGAAGTGAGACGCTGAACCCGCTGGCTTTGAACAAGAACCAGAGGATTTCTGCACGCTAAAAACGCATCACGAGAGAAGGAATTATTCAGGCTGAAGGCAATGGAAGGCTTTCGTGATGATAGCAGACAGAAATGTCGACGGGTTCCATTAGCCAAGTGACGAAGGGACCTCCCACTCCTGAGTTCCACTCCACACCGATGAGCGCACAGTGTTTTAGTATCGCTATTTAACGTAGTTTACTCAAGTGAATCAGAACAGTTCTCAGAACCTTTTGGGTAGACAAAGTAGAAGCTTTTTCAGAATTTTTTTTTCTAAGTATGTAAGTATGTCTAATTTCAGAATGTCACGACTCGAGGCCCCAGAACTTGAGCCCCATCCCAGGACCATCACACATCACATCACACCACCACTCTAGTGTACCACCCTCATGGGCAGGGCAGCTTCATAGTTTGCAATCTTGCTTTACTGCAAATGCTCCAGGTTGCTCCTATCATGTTCTCCCTGAGTCTATGTGGGTTCGATTCATAACAATATGTTTGTGGTGACCTATCAAGTTTGCAGAACTTCCTTGAGTTCCTGGTCAGGATCCAGCACCTTAATCATGTATAAATATGCATGTACCAGATTGTCCCCGACCCAATGATTGTTTTAAGTAACCTCCACTCTAGTGAATCACCGCCATGAGAAGGGCAGCGTAATAGTTTGCGATTCTGCTGTCTTTCTTTACTGCAAATACTCCTGGGTTCCATCTCCAGAGTTGTTGCATGTTGTCCTTGTGTCTATGTGGGTTCGAGTCATGACAATACAAGGAAATCACATATTGTTATGTTTGTAGTGACCTATCAAGGTTGCAGAAAACGCAATGCTGGTTCTAACCTGGGACTCAAATCCAATCCCAGGACCATCACACTGTGGAGAAGTAACCTCCACTGTAGCGTACCATCCCCATAGGCAGGGCAGCTTTATAGTTTGCGATTCTGCCGTCTAGCGTTAATGCAAATTCTCCTGGGTTCCATCGCCAGAGCTTCTGAATGTTGTCCTGGTGTCTATATGCGTTCTATTCTAAACAATACAAGAAGATGACAGTGAAATGTTTGTGGCAGCGTGTCAAGGTTGCAGAAGTTCTGGAGTTCCTGTTCAGGATCCCTTAATCATTTGTACATGTACTAGATAGTCCCTGACTCAATGATGGTTCTACCCTGGGACTCAAACCCCAATACCTATCACACTACGGGGTAGGAGAACTAGATTCAATCTCCAGTGCTTTTGCATGTTCTTCCTGTGTGTATGTGGGTTCAATTTAAAACAGTAGTAGAAAGTAAACAAGGTGACATTGTTCCTAAAGTTTATTGAGTTTCTGGATCCTGCACCCTTGTCATTTATTCTTGTAGCAGATCGTGCACGACCCAATGATGGTTCTAACCCAGGACTCAAACCCAATCCCAGGATAATCACACTATGGGCCTCCACTCCCGTGTACCACTTCCATGCTTGTTTACTTCAAGTAAGCTTAATTGTTTTATAGTTAGTAGGCTTTTGGGTTCCAGCCCCAGGGCTTTGACATGTTCTCCCTGTGTCTCTGTGGGAACCATTCAAAACAATACTAGAAGGTGACATCAAAGTTCCTTCAGTTCCTGGTCAGGATGCAGCACCCTCATTATTCATATGTGACCTAATTAATTAATGTAACGACAAAGAAAAGTTGATTTCTTGGATTTGGCCCACTTTTTAAAGTGACGTTGAGGAGTCCACATACTTTAGACACCTAGCATATGAGATGATGGCGGCAGCCAGATGTGGCATGCAGTATTTACAGCAGCTTCATGTTGGCGGGCTAAGAATCCACGTGTAAGAGCTAAGTAGGTCATCGCACTCGCATCCAGAGATGTTACATAAGCCCAGCGTGAGCAGTGGATGTGATGCGTGCACTGCGGCAGAGACGAGTCCAGATGCTTGGCCTCATGAGGCGATGCGGGAACAAATATCCATGGACGTCATGGTACCAATCAATCAATCAATCAATCAATCAATGAATAGGACCCTCTTCTGAGTGTTTTCAGCACAAGCTTTAGTTATCAGTCTATCAGCTCTCGCTCTCTGAGCGCTCACACTGGAACCCTCGAGCGCTCGCTGCTCCCTGCTTCCGAACCGAATCGGGAAACAAAGCAGCATCTGTGCCAGTGCAGCGCCTCCTTTCAAACACTTCATGAATGCTGTGAAGAGGATCATCATCTCATCAAAACCCCCAGCACAAATAAGTTAAGTCTGTTCGCCTCATACCCTCGCCCTGTCCCTCCCCCATCACGTCCCCCCTCACCCAATTCCCCACTCACCCAGTCCCCCTCTCACTCTCTTCCACAGTTCTGGCCTTAAATGAAAGACTGAACCTTCGCAGCTGAGCTGACGCAGCAGATCCAAGTTTGAACCGAGCTGCACCAAACGTCCAACCAGCTGTGCTTCAGATTCGTGCCGACCACTTTATTAAGTACGACTGCTCGGCAACATGATGCATTTGGGTGGATCCCTCGATCACAGTTGTCACCGCTGAAGAAAGGCCTCCTGCATGTAATGTCACAGACAGGGCAAGTAGTGACCTCAAGTGGTGGATGCAGTCAAGGCCCATTTATTCCAATAATAGGGTTCCTTCCTCTGTGCTCCCAAATTACGGATTATAAAAAGCTTTTAAGCAATCCTCAAAGCATACTCAATGGTAACAGACCCGCTAAATACTTTCTAATGACATAAGAATGTTTTCAGGGATTAAACGGATTATACGCCGACCCCTGTTCCTCCGAGATGCGTTTCTACGATGCCACATTTTACTTCAGCTGCTAAGGTTAAATTTAACAAATAAACCAGGAATAAAAGTGTCTAGCATAACATATTAGATGAGCCTGGGGCAACAGGTGGAGTTTAGAGTTTGGTATGTTCACCACACGATAGAGTAAAAGGTGAACTTCTTGGTTAGCACGTTCGCTTCTCAATGCTTAAGGTCCAGGTTTGAATCCTGATCTGGATGGAGTTTTCATGATTTCTGTTTGTGTTTCCTCCAGGTTCTCCGGTCTCCTCCCCAAAGTCTAAAAGCATGGATTCAAGGTGAATTGGCTACTTTAAATTGCCCCTATATTGTGTGTGCCCAGCAATAGATTGGTGCCCTGTTGTGAGAGTATTTGCCCTAGATGAGCAACCCCCCTGAGACCCTAGTAGAGGATTAGTGCTTGGGCGAAAGACCTTTTCTGGGAGCCTGTGTCGTATGGTTCACTCATACGACCTGGCATTAGCTTTACCCCGAATGCTCATCTTGATGCTCCACTCCACAGAGGTCATGTTACCGCCACAGACCTGTGGAGAATGTCCAACAGACAAGCATCAATTATTGGGCCATCCCAAGTTTCCAATATTAAACAAACCCCTATTCATCAATCCATTTTTTTCAAATTTTCACCTTAATTCTCTATTAGGGTTCATGAGGGGAGTTCCCCTCTCTAGAGAAGAAGGTTTTGGGTGCTGGGCAGACACCACCAGGACAGGGAATCAATCTATTTCTGGACACACACTCACACACAGACACACACACACTATATGGGGCAATATACACTATATTAGAGCAGAGAATTTACCTTGAATCAATTTTCTTGGACAGTTGGTGAAAACCCACGCCTACTCAGGGGAACATGAAAACCACTCAGACTGGGATTTGAAACTGGTTCCCCACTGCTGAGAGGCGGTCGTGCTAACCACTTAAGCCCATTATAGTGGTTGTGAATTCTGGCTGGTACAACTCCTCAGATCCATTTCCCACCCCGGGCAGCGACTATAAGGAACAAAGATTCAGACAGTATGAAGAAAAATACCATTTTTTAATTTCATTATAAATTCACATGTATTATCTATGAAAGCATAAAATTCCATCCAAGGACTTTATTATTATTCCCACTTTGTATTCAGATTGGAGATGGCTGAGGGTTCACATACAAATACGTACACAGTCGATTGGAGGGGACGGGTAACAGTACGTACCGGAGCGGCCCGCCGTACTCATTTCTTTTTCTTTTATATTTTTTGAAATGGGCCGCTCCGTCCTTCACCTGGTCTTTAATGTCTATAAAGGTCAGAGTTCTGGAATCTTAAAAATGTTCGTTTTTTGTTGATATATGTGCTTTTCAGTGCATGGTAGATAAAGGAACCTCGTTCCCGCTCCCCGGCGTATGCCCGGATTCCGGACGAACAAACGGGCAAAGTTCGGGTGAAGCAGAAGAGTGGAATCTAATTCAGTCCACAACGTTCACTGGATGGATACGAGGCCTTCCAGCTAGATTTCCCGTTCCTTTGGTGTAACTACGCCGATGAGACATCCCTCAGTGAATGTGACTATTAAGGAACAGTCCCCGGTTCTATTAGAGATTCCGTCAAGTCCGATCTCCGAGTTATGGATGTCAGGATGAATAAGTTTTCCAGGATGCTCCATACAAGTCTGTTAGGTTCTGTTGTTGGATGTTGGATGTTTGATGCTTGCATAAAGGACCGAAAAACTGTTTTCCTCCACCCACCTCTCCTCCCAAGAGTGTGTTGGCTCTCATTCCAGGCAATATATATATTTCCCTTCAGACCGAGTTGGCCTAGAGGAATCAGAGGTAAATATGTTAGAGCTGACGGAGCACTAAAAACAATCTGGATTACAGTTTAGGTCAACATTAAGTACATAAAAACACAAGAACCTCTATCTGGTTCTCTACATTAATTACATCTCACGTTACAAGCTCCGTACTCTGGTCTATGATGACCAAAGGGATGCCACCCGTCCTGTAAATCACAGAATCGTCCAGTGTTTGGCAAATAAATTTGTTATGTATTTCCATAAATGTCCTGTAAACATGTCTATTACACATCAAGACTAAACCTTTGAATGCCAAAGCCCTCACTGATTTTTCAACTATTTTTTCACTTCCCGAGTACTAACAAGACTGAAATTTACAGGTTCTGGCTTTCCCACATGTGATTGTTAATTCGCTATCACCAAGAAAAGCAACACCTTGGATGGTTTGGGGTTTTTGCGAGTACCTACAAAGCTGAAACTTGATTCTGTGGATTCTGTGACCTTAGAGGCTGCTGTTGTCAGTATAAACCAGAATATCACATTTGTTAAGAAAAATGTTTATTCTTTAATA
>JAOUQT010308381.1:0-15275 GCA_025769995.1 Xyliphius kryptos | reverse complement strand
AAACAGGACCCTGGAGCAATGAGGGTCAAGGGTCTTGCTCAAGGACCCACATTGGTAACTTCAGTGGACCTGGGATTCGAACCCCCAACCTTCTGTTTGATAGTCCAACACCCTAACCACTGAGCTACCTCTCCCTCTTTAACAATTAAATTTGTTATTTATTTTTGTGATAAATATAATTTTATTTTATTTTTGATTTTTGTGTTTGTGTGTGTGTGGCTATGTGTGTAAGTGTGCCCGATGGATTGGATCCTGGGTGTATCTGCCCAGTGCCCAAAATGTTCTCCTGTGGATGGGTATGGGGAACTCCACCGTGACCCTAGTACAGGATTAAGTGTAAGATAATGAATAAATGAACTAATAACATATATAAACATACTTAAATTATTATATTTGCAGTACATTGCTGCTTGCATTTTTGTTAATATGTAATGTTTTCTATTGTCATACTTCTGTTTTATGATGTACATAATTGTGAATTTGATTTTATATATACTGATTTTTATTTCTATTTTTTTTAATTACTTCTCGTAATAGAATATATTAGTAAAAAAATATATTTTTGACTTTCCCAATTAATGTCACTTTTCTGTTGAGAATGTGAATTTCCCTATTGTGAGACTAATAATGGCATATCTTGTTTTATCTCAAATATATATATATTTTTTTTTTGGTAAGCTGCTTTTAGACCTTGTAGATTCAGGGCTTTAAAAATGTAACCCCCCACCCCCAGCCCCCCAGCCCACCATCTTCATTAACATTAACATTGACATTAAATGCAGTGTCAGTTTTCTGTAAACACACAATAAAGAAAATCTCACGCTTGGTAAACAGCGCATCGTGTAATCGTGGTTGGTGATCAATAAGTGTGGAGCCTTAGCCCCGCCCCCTTTTGGGATGCCGGTGAAGCGTGCCAGTGGATACACGTGCTGCCCTCGTTTAATAACCAAAGCCGCCGTTTTGTTATTTGCTTTGATGTTTCCGACCAGTTCGAGATAGTGACCTATCTATACAATCAGACTCAACTAGCATTCATTCTGATGCTGGTTTTGTGCAATTATTAACGTTCAGCTTTGATTTGAAGTGACTCAATCACGGTGGAATGTCTTCATTACTCCTCTAGAGTCCACAGCTCAGAGCAACATGTCTGCATTAAGGGTGCAATGAAACTAATTAGGATGGAAGTGTTTATTAAGGAAAATTGGGAGAGGTGGCGCGTGTGGAGTCCAGAAAGGGGGGCAAATGTCGCCAGGTGCCGCATTACCATACAGCTGTGGTCAGTACAGTCTCCACACACACACACACACACACACAATTCTTGTCCCCTTGAGACCTACAGTGCAACCCAAGCGAACAAAAGACGGCCCGGATCTTTGAGGATACAATAAACGCGCCCTGTGACGCTCGCCGGTTTAACGACTCACACGCGCCAAACAATGGTGAATTAAAAGGGCCGATTGGGAACAGCCTTCTATCCTCCACCCCCCTCCACCCTCCCCAAATCCATATGAATAGTCTGGCACGCGGCAAACAGAAGGACACAAGAAAAATGGGCGACTAATCAACAGCCTACGTTTTCAGAAATAAATGTATATACATTTCTGTCTTTGATTCCCAATTTACATTTTCGGACCCCTCTGTGGTTAATTGTTGGACTTTCTAAAATTAACACATACAAAAACAGTGTATTAAAGGCCCGTACATGGTCGAAACTCAGTGACAGGCTTTGTACGTAATGATACAATGACGCAGGCTACTTTTCACCCAAAGAGTGTATAGGAATAGACATTAACCGATCCGCTCCATGAAACACACTTCTATACATTTTAATGTATAAATTAACTTAAACTAATATTTAATGCAACATTTACCAAAATTAATACCATTGGGACACGATTTCGTTTGTGTGAAGTCTATTATTTTAAGTAATTATTTGTTTCTGTCATTTTTAAATGAGTTAAAAATTAGTTTGGCTTGTTCGCCTCTCAGAGCTGGGGATTACTGGTTCGAATCCCAATCTAGGTGGAGTTTCCATGCTCTCCCGGTATTTGTGTGGGTTTCATCCCACGATCCAAAAAACATGAGACATGCTCCATATTACCCCGTATATACTATGTGTTTGTGTGAGTGGCTGTGTTTGATTTTTTCCATAAGAATGCCTAAGTAATACATAACTATTTGATATTACATCATCTTGAAGGTTTAAAACTTTTAAGTTTTTAAAGTGTACATTTATATATAATTGTTCGCTGGATTATTTACATCTTCAAAGCCTACATTTTCAGGTTGTTGATTATTACACATATTTATTAAATAGCTTAAAATCGGTACTGATGTGCTTTCTTCTCTAATTGCAGATCGGATTTACAAATCGACAACCATTGGTCTGATTTGCATAACAGGCCCCGCCCTCTGCGGGATATAAACACAGGCGCGACATCTCCGTTCTAAACAGACGCACGAGTCCAAAGTGCAAAGTGTCTCGGAGCTCTATGATTGTCAGCTCCGAGTATTTCAGGGTCAGGTAGTTTACATTGTGTTTTTAGGCTTCAGGTCAGACCTTTTACACTGTGCTTTAGGCTTCAGGTCAGTGTTTATCAGTGATTTTAGTTGTCTCACTGTTTCTCCACTTTTGAAATTTTTGGGGAATCAGACATTCCCTAGTGTCGGATACGCATTGGCGTCTGCTGGCTTGGCAGACCATGTGGAAAATGGCTTTATTCTTATCGACGGGGGTTTTGCTTCTGGTTGCGGAGCAGCTGGTGAGTAATGCCGCTGGTGTTGGTCGGTGCAGCCCGTGGCGGCGCTCCGGGTCCGGGCCGCTCACTCACCGCCCGCCTCTCCTCTTCTCTGCTCTCCCTCACAGGTCGCCTCCACCGCGGTGTTCGAGCTAAAGGTGCACTCGTTCATCAGCCCAAACGACGCGTGCAGAAACACGCAGGATTGCCAGATCTTCTTTCGAGTTTGTCTCAAACAGCCTCAGGAGGTGATTTTACCCGAACCGTGCACCTACGGGACGGGCTTCACCGACAACTTCAACGCGGACCCGAGCTCCATCGCCAGCAGCGCGCCTGTGAGAGTGCCCATCAATTTCAAATGGCCGGTAAGTAAAGAGTTAAAACTGCTTCACCCTCCAGACTTTAACTACGAGGAACTTCAAAACACACCGTTTCTCCATCCTCATCAAGTTTAACAGATTTCTAAAAATTCATTTTATTAGAATAAGGATTCAAGCACGAAGTGCGGGAGACCCTATTGTTTTTGCACAGATTGTTCTTCTTCTTTTTATTTTTTTAAGTTTTTAAGTTTCATTATGATTTTTCGTGGGTAAAACGCGTTGACAGCCCAGACCAAAGTCCTCCAGACACCAAATTAGGGTAGGTGCTGCTGGTGTGCATCTTCGCTGATAAAACAAATCACAGCAATTGACCTATAATTGGCTTTAAAGTGCGACAAAGCGCATATAGGCTACTTACGCTTCTTAGGCTTCTACAACAAAAATTTTTACAGACTACGCACATTTTTCCCAGACCCAAACACTTTTTTTGGTGCAATTTGGACCCATAAGCCACAATCTCGTTTTTTTTTAATTAGTAAAAATTCAAAAACCTACTTTTGTGAATTAGTCCCATAGGATTTCCAGTCATACCCCATGTGCTTGGTATCATGAAATGGTCTTCAGTGATTATCAGCATGGTCTTCAGTGATTATCAAAGCAGTTTAACTTTTTGATGCCATCAGGCTGCTACATACAAATTATTCCATACCTCAAAATTGTAATGAATTTATCATTTATTAAAAATATATACAACTCAAAAACGCTTCTATAACTTCACGCAAACATTCAGCATTATTCCCCGAGGAGACTGACTAAATTTGGCACATTAAGACCAAACCTACACACAGTTTGACACCAACTGCTGCAGATAATTGCGTCCAGCCTACTTAAAACCTCCACAGTTAAAAGCCTCTTAAGAGCTTAAACATACAGACCTCCCATTTAGCCGTAATAATAACTATTACAGGGAAAATAAACAAAAAGGTTGATTCATGTGTACTGTCAACTGATTTGGAAATGTGTACACAGTACTGTTATAGGCTATAATGCACCGGTGAAAAGTAAAATTCCCCTTGTTTTAATGTGTTTCCTGAGTAACAAACCCGTGTACTGTTACAGGGAACTTTTTCGCTGATCATAGAAGCGTGGAATGCCGCGTCCTCGTCGGACCAGTCCACAGGTAAACCCCCTTCTGTGCAAGTCTGATGTTTAACCTGTTAAACCTGAGTTGTATAGAACTGAGTGGGACAACGCTGGATACATTTTTTAATGGACTCTTGGTGGATGTATTTTTTTTTTTTTAGAAAACCAAAACAATCTTCTGAGCCGCGTGGTCACAAAGAGCAGCCTGGCAATCGGTGAGAATAAGGTTGGGGAGGAAAGTGCACTGATGTATTCTTATCACATCACGTGTGATGAGCATTACTATGGAGAGAGCTGCTCCAACTACTGCCGACCGAGAGACGACGCATTTGGACACTACACCTGCGACTCAGCCGGCTCCAAGATCTGTGTGGAAGGATGGAAAGGGGACTTCTGTGAAAAACGTAGGTGCTTTATTCATTCTGTAGATTTTTAGCCTCAAATTTAGACTTTTAAAGCTGGATTCTGTTGAATGTTTGGAACTTTAACAAATCACAATCCTGTTATGTAATGGCTATATTTTATGCTATTTGTTTTTTTTCCTGATTTTCTCTGATTTCTCCTGAATGTTTGATTCTGTAAAAAAAAACATATATATAGAAAGAAACCTGTTTCATTCAGAGAAGTTAATACACTTGCACTGAAAAGAAATTGACATGGGGTGCGTATGTATGTATGTATTTATGTATGTATGTATGTATGTATGTATGTATGTATGTATGTATGTATGTATGTATGTACTGTATGTATGTATGTATGTATGTATGTATGTATGTATGTATGTATGTATGTATGTATGTATGTATGTATACTAATTCTAAAAAATCTAATTTCTGTAGTTTCTTTTCAAATGGAAACTTCTCTTTGTTTTCCTATTTCATTAACCTTTCTGTTTATCCACCAGTTAAGTTTATTATTTTATTGGTGACTACACCAAAATTAAAATTTGTGACAAGTTCAAAAACAAAGGTTAGCAACATCATATCAAACGAATCAGAACAAACCCAATGATTCGATAACCTACAGTTTCAGAAGGTTCTTTATAAGTACTTTCCTTTTTTATAGTTAGTAGTAAATGGGATATGTTTTCTTACATAAACAAACTTATTATGGCATTACTCACATTACCACAAGGTATGCATTACTTTTCATCATGACACTTGAGTAATACAATAACATGTAACCTGAAGGATTAGAAAGGCCAAACAATGACTGACAAAACGTTTCCTATTTTGTCTGTACAGTTAAAAAGGTACATATAGACAAATTATTGGCTTTAAAAACCTTTTCTAAATTGTCAGACGTACAACATATGATCAGGCCAGTGGCACAAAGGTCACAAAGATTTCTTTGTGCAGTCAGTATGTGATTGCTGGGTTCTGGATTATGGAACAGTTCAGAACCAAGTTTGTACCTAGTAAAAATATGGTAAAAATAAGTCTAGATAAAAAAAAATACATGTGCTATTACTGAGGTATCTGCAAATATCTGTTTCATTTATTTAATTTTAAATCAATTAGTGAGGTGTATCAACATCTACAACAATGATACAACAACAATTAGAAAACATACTTTTCTAATAAACTGGATATTACTATTTTCAGAAATGTGAAACGATTGTTCCTGAAATTCCTAAAAGGTTTCTAAAAGTTATTTACTTACAGTCTCAAGAACTATAGCACATAACCTTTCAATCAGATAATTATTTGTTAATTCTACTGAGAATATTAAAACAAGCTTCACCACTTAATAGAAATCCTCCTGGTGTTTCTGAGTAGGGAAAAAAAGAAGTGTGGTTTAACAAGCACATGACTTCAAATTTTATGTGCTTTGGCCTGCATGAAAATTCCCAGCTTGTGTTCTTTTTGTACATGACCCAGCTGCTGAGTTTAGTACTTAACAAATACTTGATGTTCCTGAGTCTCTGGGAGGGTGTGTGTTATTGCGCTGATAAGTGGGAACCCTAATTCTAATTTCCCCCTTTCTTTGCCCATGTCTTCCAACAGCCATCTGCTTGTCTGGCTGTAGTGACAAACATGGGCTTTGTGCAATCCCTGGTGAGTGTAAGTGTGTCTTGGGATGGCAGGGCCCCTTCTGCGACGAGTGCCAACGCTATCCTGGATGCTTGCATGGCACCTGCAGCCAGCCGTGGCAGTGCAATTGCAAAGAAGGCTGGGGTGGCCTCTTCTGTGACCAAGACCTCAACTTCTGCACCAACAACAAACCCTGCAAGAACAATGCTACATGCACCAACACCGGACAAGGAAGCTACACCTGTACCTGCAGACCTGGCTTTAGTGGCACCAACTGTGAGATCAAGATCAACGAATGTGACAGTAATCCGTGCAAAAATGGGGGCAGCTGTAGCGTAAGTTTCCAATTCTAAATGCTTTCTTGGGGGGATGCACTGCTTTTGTTTTTCTACTTCCAACCTGGAATGCTTATGTTTTTTTTTTTTTTCCTTCCGTGTAGGACTTGGTAAATGACTTCACATGCACATGCCCTCAGGGTTTTTATGGAAAGACCTGCGAGGTGAGTGCCATGACCTGTGCTGATGAGCCTTGCTTTAATGGGGGAACATGCATGGAGACAGCCACAGGAAGTTACTCTTGCCGCTGCCCCTCTGGTTACATGGGTTCAAACTGTGAGAAGAAAATTGACCGCTGCAGCAGTGACCCTTGTGCTAATGGTAAGTGTCTTTTTAAGTGTATTTTAATACACAGTTGCATTTTTAAGTCAGTTTTCTATTAAGTGATTATCAGGCAAAGTTTAAGCAGCGTTGCCTCTCTGGCATTCTTGAGTTGTCGCTATCTTCAGTGAGCGTCTTCTTGCAATCTGTACAATTTTGCTTTGAGATGCATCTATTCAGCATGACCGTACCAGCCACAACAGGAATGTTGCTCAGACGGGATAGGAGAGACGCCGGTTTGGGGTTTATGATGATAGAAAAAGCTAGATAAGGCTCACAGGAATTTTATTGCGAAAAATCGACAACCGATTCCCATGTTTTAATTTCTTCAGCTCAATGTCTTTTTACACAGGGCACGTTTATGAAATAATTTTGGGAACTAATTTAAAAACTAAGGTTAAATCAAATTTTATAACAAAACAATGCTACCAAAACTGGAATAGAATAGAATTACATGCCACTAAATCTCCTTTTATTTACCTTCCAATTTTGACTGATGTCATTAATGAATAACTAACTTATGTACCAAGTGAAACTAATTTGTAACTAATAACAAATCTATGGTATTACGGTGGAATAACAATTCATTACAGTAAGTAATTTTCAGACTTTTTCTGGTGCATTTAAAGGTGCCATGGATCTTTTATGCTACTGACTGCTGCATATATGAATGGCTGTTTTGTTTGCTAATCTGGTGCATTAAATTATGGTATTTTATGATTCCATTTTTCAAAGCAACTTACAAGTATCCTAACTTATTAGTTAGGATAAAAATAAAGGGTTAGTCATGATTCAGCACCCCTGGAGCAATGAAGGTTAATGGTCTTGCTGGATTAGGGATTTAAACCTTTAAACTTTAAATTAACTAAGTTCATTTAGCAGACTCTATTGTCTAAAGTGACTTTCAAATATCCAAACTTAATTTTTAAGGTCAGAACACAGAATTAGCAATGAAATAGCATCTTTGAAGCAATGAGGGTTAAGGGCCTTGCTTATAGACCTGCAAAAAGCCTGGGATCTGAACCTACAACCCTCTTATTGATAGCCCAAAACTAACCACTGACCATGGTGTGAGTTCATACATTACAGGTGTGAAATAACCACACAGGCTTTCACTGAATAAATAGTATTATATTTTATTACCACTGAGCAACAGGCAAATGTTTGCTAAAGGGTTTAACAAAAGTCAACGTATACTTTACAAAGCAAAGCAACAATTGAAATTAAAATTAAGAAACTATTTGAAATAAAAGGGTGAATTCCTTTTACTAAACTGGATTTAAACAATAAAGGCAGAAAGAGGCATCAACTTGAAAAGTGTGTTAACACTGAATACAAGGCAAATTTCTCATGTGGCATGAATCAACATTATTTTAACAGCAGGATGTGATCTGTGAAAGTCATGACAATGGTAAAACACGTATGTGCAAGCCTTAAAAAAATGTTTAGCATGAATTTTTGCATGGCAGAAGCTTCTCATTGGACCTAGAGCTGCCTTAGTAACACTATATGACAATCTATGATTACAGGAAACTTGTCTGAGGTGTTTACATACTTCAGGAAAATGACTTAAAGTTTGTGTGGAAAGTAACGAGAATTTTGCAGTTAATGTTAACATGAGCTTAAAAGGCAGTAAATTGTACTCAAAATAGAAATAAAAACAAATGTAAAGACAAAACTAAAAGTACCAAAACATTTTGCACAACCACAAATATATCTGCACAGGGCAAAAAATAATAAGTGAGTCAAATATATAATATATTTATTTAAATACATAGAAATCAAATAACTCATTTGCTGCATGGTGCAAATAGTATCTCAAAAGATGCGTATCTCTGTTGCTGTACTATTCCGTAACAGGCGTGTCACCACTATAATGTTGCTACATTCTACCATGCCGCAAAGAGCGTGCAATCCTACAAAATAAAAACAATATCCTACGTGGTGTCATCATAAGACACAAGGGGATCCCATCTTTTTGGGGAAGTGGGGCGTTTGGTATCCTTCAGTACACTGCTTTTTCATCAGGCAAAAAAGCCAGTATACCGCTTGATGGCACCTCCTCCTCGTGACATTAGCTACAACTGGTGGGTTTCAATTAGTCCGCCAATGATTGGCATCAGAGTCATAAACCATAGAATGGGGCATCTGTCTTGCCCCGAGCCATAGACACGCCAGAAATGAGTACTTTGGTTACTTTGAATACTCTTGGTGCTGGACGACTCCAAGTTGCCAGTTGTGACTAGAAGTTATTTTAGGTTTAACTGGCAAAGAAAAGAAAGGGGTAATTCAAAATAACAGAATGATTACAACATTCACAGCACCGATACCCCCTTTACTTACCATACAATGGAACTTTGTTGTTTGTACGATCACAGATTGTAGTGCAAATTTGTCCAGCAGGTAGCATATTTTGTTTTTACTAATTAGACAACCAATGATTCTTGGCGTTTCTGAAGGGTAAATAAAGATCATTTCTGTTTGAATTCTGCATTTCTTCCTTGTGTCAGCCTTAATTTTCTTCTGGGGACTTTACTTTTCATCCACATTCCAAAAGCTGTGCTGATCGGTAAATTGGAGATATCTGTTGCAACTGTTCCGTGTAGCAACAAATATTAGTATACATATTGATGTAAACTACCATGATTAGAGGCAGCATTAATACAAGCAGCATCATAATTTTAACAGCCTTTTTAATCTTTAATGGCTATGTTGGCAGCTCAGTGATGCACAGAAAACAAAACATCGAAATTACAGAAGGCACCACATCCCCCCCCCCCCCATACACTATGTTCACTGACTATATATTTGTGTATACTAAGTTTTTAATATAACACTTTAAAGCAAAATCTTTGCTTAAACAAGCTAGTTTCATAGAACACATTTTTTCTTCATTTACTTATTTATTTTCTGCTCATAGCCAAAAATTCTTGGAAAAACACCCTGAAAATGTTTGCGTTCCACACCAGGGCTAGAAACTATTCACTTATTAGCATGATTTTATTTGCAAAATTAATCATTTTAATTGTAAAAACAAACTAAGCTTTCACCATGTAACGCAAACCCAGTGTGAACATGCAAACTTTTAGCTTTTTACCATTAAACATCTATCTGTGTTTTATCACTGCATTGCTTGGGTTGGTCAGCTTTAAGTCCATTGTCCCCAGCCAAAGACTTCTGCTTTGGTAATCAGTGTGTGGATATTTTCTTTTTCACTTATATGAGGACACATCACTCCAGAACACAATCAAAATACCAGTATCACTGTAGTGCTAAGAATGATCTACCATCCAAAATATACATTGTTATAAATCTCTGGAAGTCTTGACCATCAAAGAACAGCATTATCAGGGAATTTGCTGTATGTAAATGAACATGTGGATTACAAGCTGTATTTGTAACACTACAGAGTGGACAGTGATGTAAAGTGAAGTAACCAATAGGTGTAGGAACAATTGAAGTTATAGTTTATTGGTGTAAAATAGTCTTTATTCTGTTTATATAGAAGTGAAATCCATTATCTGTATATGTTGGCAAGTCGTTTCAGTAGTTAATCTTTCATAAATTCTTTTTTTTAAAGGCGCCCATTGCCTAGACCTTGGTCACAGCCTATCGTGTCGATGTCGCCCTGGATTTAGAGGGCCACGCTGTGAGATCAACATTGACGAGTGTGCCCGTACCCCATGTCGCAATGCTGGCACCTGCATTGATGGCATAAACGACTACACATGCAAGTGCACGCTGGGCTTTACAGGTAAAGACTGCAGTCTGCGTGCAGATGCCTGCAGCCTCATGCCCTGCAAGAATGGTGGCACTTGCTATACGCACTTCAGCGGACCTGTATGCCAGTGTCCGTCCGGCTTTATGGGCCCTCACTGTGAATATAGCCAACCTCCCACACGTGCACCTACTTCCCGACAGGCTCACAATCCCAGTTTTCCAGCAGCTTTGGCTATCTCCTTTACACTAGGCCTGATGGCCCTGACCCTAGTAATGTGTGCTGGCATTATCCTTCTCAGACAAATGAGAAATGGCACCAAGTCTATGTCCACTTCGGTGCGCAATGACCTGGACTCTGCAAACAACCGCTGCTCAGTAATCTCCAATGCTCAGTCTAGCTACAAAGAGAAAGAGGCATTACTTCTTCCTGTTGGCCCATACAAGCTGTCCAACAAAGACGTGGCGCTCAATTCTGGCATCATGGATTCGGTTTGCAGTGACAAGGCCAACAACAAACAGAAGATAGCTGACTACAATTTAGCCACACAGGACAAACTTACTAAGGACAAGCTTGACCTGTAAGCATTGTCTTTATCCTGCTACTTTTTTTTTGCACCTTTAACTGCACGTATGTAAATGGCAAAATCTGACATTTATCTGATCTGTATTTTATATTTTCCTCAGAAAAATCCCTGAGACTCATATACTGGTTCCGCCACTGAGTTTTACTAACCAAGATCCATATCATCCTGTATTCATCATTCCTGATCCAATTGAGCCACGTATTTTTGCTACTGAGGTAAGCACTTCTTACGTACATTTTTACATAATATAATTGTTTTTAAACCACACCGTGTTTGATTAGACAGGATGTTGACTGACTAACAGACTTCCTCCTTTCTTCCTTTAGGTTTAACAGTATTCTGATCTGGAGCACCTCAATCATCAGCAGGCGATGCCTGATCATGTTTACATGCCTTTAAAGGACAGTTGAAGGGAGTATATATTATATGAACATATATTATTTAATGTTTCTTCATGCTGCTGTAATGAAAAGACTACTTGTTCTTGTGAGCAATGATGCGGAGGGAGGCGAGTGAAAGAAGCTGAGTGGATGGTCGTGAGCATGAGTGGACGGCGTAATTTGCACTATTTCTTTATTTTTCATTCTTGTTGTCGTATTATATAGACACATTTATATATTTTTAGATTTTAAAATTATGGAACATAAACTTTATGGAAGGGCTAAAGAGAAACAAATGTGCCTTATTCACTAAAAGGCAGGACCTTTTTTCTCCGTGTGCCTTATGACCAAAAGGAATGCATCACAATCTTAAGGAGTACCTTTTATACCTTTTTAATTCAGTAACAGAACAAATCTGGACATGAAAACCTTAAATTTGAAAAAAAAAAAACAGTTCCAAATCTCTCAGCTGAGGATAGTATGCCACCAACTAACTGGTTTAGCTGCAAGTAATGTGAATATTAGTTATTTAAAATGTCATGGGAAATTGTTGTTGGCACAATACCTGATGCTCACGATGGTTGGTCCACATAAAAGCCTGATTACCAAGGCTAAATTAAAATGGTACTCTCTAGGAAAATCTTCCAAAAGTCTTATAGCTTCATCAAAACCCAGTAACACCATAATGACAGGCCAGCTTTCAGTAGTAGTTATGGCAAAGCTTGCCCAATCACACTCAATGGCTGTTGTTATTTAAACTTTGAAGCTGTAGTCCACATTCCCATGACTTAAAAGAAGCATCTTCAGCATGTGAATAACCCGCCCAATGTCCAGAATTTCTTCTCCAATGAGGTTTAAAAAACCAAAAACTAATCGTAGCCAAAGACTCGTGAAGATTTTTAAGATTTTTTTTCACTTTATACCAAATAAGTCAATTTGTTATGTGTTAAGATCTTTGTTAATTTAACAGTGTAATTTTGTACAAAGTCTTCTATTTAATTTGTAAATAATTTGTATTTATGAACAGAAATGTATATATGTCAATGTTATGAGCCTAATGTCATGTATCTGTCATTACATATGCCATAAATATATATTTTTTCTTAAAATAAATCCTAAAATCTTAATATTGCTGTTTGTTTTGAGGAAGATACTGTCAGGATTGTGCTTGTCCTTTGATCTGGTTTTCCTGGTCCATCTTTTATACTCTTAGCATCATTAAGAGTACACAATTAAGCTTTCTTTGGCAGGGTGAGGAAATTCATGTTTGTTGAATATGGCAAATTGAACACTCCTCACTATATACATGAACAATACTGAGGATATTTGAGAAATAGCTGTTCATCAAAATAAATGGAGGTTATCAGAGGTATGTAAATATGTGCAGTTTAATGTCAATGTAGTGTGAAAACATACTACACATAAGAAACAAATTCTCAAGGGAAACCTGGAACTGTTGTCGACTTTGTATGTTTTGTTTAAAGCCTCTATCAGAATTTACTCTTCTTTTTACTTAAGTTCTAATATTTGTGAAGAGTGAAAGAAAAGCCTCCCAAAATGGGTGGTACTCCCACCAAGTACCACCTATTCTCAAACCAAAACTTACAAGTACCACCTTTGTTTCTCTTCACAGAACAACATATAGCATCATCAATTAAGTCTGAGTGTATATATTTGAGATTGAAACCACAAATGTGTTGTAATTAAGTACAATGTCTGTGTAGCCCAAAGTTTTTCCACACTAGTTTTAGTACAATAATTTAATTAAAATACAGCAATATGCTAAATACTTTTTTTTGGTAATATACACATTTTGTTTCATGTTTCAGTTTATTATTTTTTTTTTCAGTATATGTAATTATTTTGCCATTATCTGCTGTACCACCTCATGTTACTTACGCCTCCACAGTTTGAGAGCGCATTTGTAGCCCGGTAAGTGTCTTTTGCGCTCCACTTTTCACAAGATTTCAACTTGCAGTTCCAAATTTATACACCATAAATGACAAGGACTAGAATAAAGAATAAAAAGTTTTTAAGGGAGCTTCCAGCTAAAAGTCCAATAATATCATAAGTGTTAATATATGAGAGTGACAGTGTGGCAGATCAGTCATGTCAACCCCAGTCACATGTTCAGACACGTGAAAGCAATAAGTTATTCTAAAGTTCGTAAGAAACCTGTTTTTTAAACAAAAACATCCACTTCTTCAGTACACAGGGTTAATTACATTTGAACTATGGAAATGGTACAAAACAAAGAAGTATGAAAGTACAAAATAGATTATATAAGATAAGACAGTTCCTGTATTTCCTGTTCTTTCAGTTTCTTTTAAACCTATTCCAGTTCTCACTACCAGACTTTTGGCTTCAGCTCTTTTCCCTTCCATTACATGTTGCACCACCCTCTCTCCAAACAGGAAAAGATGGACTTTGCACATTTTACACCTCATTTTGCAAAATGTCAAGCAGCACAGCGACGGTGTAGCAATACCATGCAGTATTTATCAATGTAATATCCTGTGGCTGAACTCATAATAGGTGGTCTTTTAACGCGGGGACTTGAACATGTAAACCCACCTGCCAATGTTCCACCTGCTGTAGCCTTTAAATTCACAGTGCTACTAAAGGGTTTCTGGTACTATGGCAGCTGCACATGTACATAAAGGAAGCTGTAAGGGACAGGGGTTATTCAGATCACCCTTTATGAATGGGCAAAACAGGATGTGTAGGTATGGCAGAGCAGAGAGGGGCCAAAGTGTGCAGCTGCACCAGGGACATCTTAAGCGTCCTGTTTACCTCATTTAGAAACATTGAAAATTTCAAGATCGTAAAGTTTCAGTAGTACACTCAGCCTGATTACTTTACAGAGTTTCTATAAATACAATTCTTCAGGGACAAGAATGATCTTTTAAGTCATTTTGAATCAAGAGTCTGCAAAATGGCCTTGTATTCTTAAAGGCAATTAAGCATTATACGTTTGCATATATAAACAACTAGATAAAGATAAGTAAGTAAATGTAAAATTCAACTACAAGGCTGACTAAGCTGTGCTAGGATGCCCTAACCGTTAATGCTGACACAACATAAAAAAATGTGTCAAATTCCTGGAAATGCAGTAGGGTGTTGCAGTTTTAATAAATGCTAACACAATCTTGCTCTGAACTTGTATATTTGCATAATGAAAGTACGGATGCACTGTAATAAATAAATAAAATCTAATAAATAAAATGTATCATGACTTCAACTGGGAAGTAACTGCAGGGTTAATACTGTGAAACTACACCTTTGGTCCTTTCTTACACCATGCAGAAGGCATGTCATGATGCTTTTTTATGTTAAATATCTTACACCCCGCCAACAGTCTATTTTCATGCCTTCTGCCTACGTTGTTTAAAAAGCTGCGGTGTTTGCAATGATTTACACCAGTGGGCACGTTAATCACGAGCTGAGGTATGTTTAGTTAAACTTCAGGTGTATAGTTATTTTGGCAGCGGAAAACAGGTGTGAAATGCATTTATTAAAATTCTTTTACATATTACTACACACACAATTTTTATTTAGGAGATAGTGGAATGCATTTAGAGCAAAAAGTTAATCAAAATGATTATCTCAAGGAGGTCTGGATTCGGAATCATACTCAAAATCAAAGTGGAAAATCAAATGACAGGCTGATCCAACTTCAGTGGAAATTTCTCAAGACACAT